>MU858186.1:0-102150 GCA_033297075.1 Rhypophila decipiens
ACCGTTCCTAAAAAGGAGCTCAAATTACAGAAGTTATCAGAACCTTCTGCAATTCAATGGTTATATACCCATTCAGCACACCGCCGTTACTATACGTATGAGGGTGTATAGGGTGGTTGTTCCTCTATATGATCCTCACATCTCTTGTTTCTTTTATAATAGTATATAGTAAATTAAGTTTAAAGTTATTTTTAAAAAGCTTAATAATATATTTAAATTAGAAAGAAAAAGCTTATAATATTAGTATTATTATTAAATTTAATAAAACTATTTAGTTATAATAATACTAATTTAATTATTAAATAGATTAAGAAGAAATTAATACTAGTTATTAATAGAGTTAAAAAAAAATATAAAACTCTTTTAGTATAAAATACTATTATTTTCTATTATACTAAAACTGGCACGATCGTACTATTACAGCTGTTATATATACTATACATACCTATTCTAGATCGGATTCTTCTATTCTAGAATCGTGCCCTTTGTGGGGTTGTGGCTCAGTGGTGTGGTATGTCACTGGCGTTACAAAAACTATATTTAAATACTTATGAAAATATAGTTTTTCTTATACTATTATTTTTAATGGTATAATTAGTCTTTTATAACCTTTCAATATATATATTAATAACTAGTTAAAGAAGGCTTTAATGAAATAAATAAATAACTATATTAAAAAGTATAAAATTAATAATAACTTAACTTTAAAAAATAGACTATTTCTAAATACTATATTATAATTATTAAAATTATAACTAAAGTTCTAAAATCACTAGAAGAGGAAGAAAAGAATATAGTAATTAAAAACTTTATTAATATAGGAATTCTATTAATCCTAATAGTTCTAAGGAATATTTAATTAATATTAAGGATATAAAAATCTCTTAAATTAACTTTTTAAGTTAGAAAACTATAAATTAAGAAAAAGTTATTAAATCTAAAGTACTTAAGAATATTAACTACTATCTTTTAGAGATTTTTAAGAACTATATAGAAGAGAGTAAAACTACTCTAAAGTAATAAGTTAGAAATTAAGAGCTTATTAGTATTTTAAAGTTTAATAAGAGTATTTTAACTAGTAGATTAATAGACTTAGATTTATAAGTCTAGATTTTTGAATAATTTAATAATAAAGAACTTATTGATACTAGTTCTAATAACTATATAAAGAATAAAGAAAAAGAGAAATTTTATATTTTTAATTTATTTATTTTAAATTAACTTAATAAACAAACTTTTTCTTTATATTATTTATATTAAACTTTAAACTTATCATTTTCTTTTCTTTATTATTTTCTAAGATTAATAATATAGTATTTAACTTTTTTTTTTCTTTAATAAATCTTTCTACTATATCCTTACTTTTATCTTTAACTTAGTTAAAATACTAGTTTTCTTAATTAAAAAAGATATTAGTAGAAATACTAAAGTTATTAAGCTCTTAAAATATAAAGATATATTTAACTATTACTGACAAAATACTTAATTCTTAAAGTTAGTTATACTAAGTTAGTAAAAGGGATAAAAGGGATATTTCTAACTATAACTTATAAATAATGTTAATTTCTTTAAGTATTAATTATAATATTTTAATTAAATTAATAATATTTAAAGCTTATAAATAACTTTAAGAAGGTATAAGGGTTAATAAGTTATAAGAAAAGGAACAAAATTATATTATTAAGGGTTGAAAAAGAGAGAGGTGGTTAGACCTACTTATTTAGCTAATTTTAGCTTAGTTTAGCTAGGGTAACTAGCTTAGAAATCAGATGGCTAGACCACTCTAAGCCTAGGCTTACAAGGGGGATAAAACTAGATCAGTTAAGAGTATATGGTAGTCTAGTCTAAGGTACATAGTCTGCTCTAAGGTACATAGTCTACTCTAAGGTACATAGTCTACTCTAAGGTACATAGTCTACTCTAAGGTACATAGTCTACTCTAAGGTACATAGTCTAGTCTGGTGTGGGCGCTAGCAGTAGCTTCAACTGCTTAGGTGTCTACTACCTAAGGTACTTTCCTGCCGAGATAGGTAGGACGAGGCAAAGCAAGGCGCTGACGTAGCTAGTTGGTGATAGGCCAGAAGCAAGCTGGCAGCGGATCTGCTCGGATCTAATCTGGGAGATCTTGTCTCCCATCTCACTTCCGGATCTGGTTGAGGGTGTCGTGTGTGTTGTGTAGCTAAGTGGGGGTGAAAACTTGAAAGGGTAGAGGCGGCGCGCTGTTAAACTCCGAGGCGCAGACTTGATGCGCAAGGCATCGGTCCGGACTGTTTTCCCATCCCCCAACGTTTCTATCTCGGCGTTACGAGATAGAAACGCATTCACATGTAGACTGATGCCGCGTGATAGAGGTACATGCTTCCGGCCCGTGTCATGGAACCAGTCGACGAGACTAGACTACAGCATATAAAGACTAGTGAGGCACATTAGCGTTATCTCTGGCGTATGGTGGCACTGGTGGGTCGGGGTGTGCTGAGTAGCCGCCGCCTACCTATCGTGATTCGAGAGCCTTGTCCGGAGATGCGAATTCGCCAGGGCTGGGATGGAGCAGGAACGCCCTTTCGGGCCTCTCCGGTCTCCTTTCAGCGTTAGTTCGTCACTTTTGCATTTTCGATCCTGGCAAATGGAACCCAGATTTGACCTTTCCCCATCCGATGTGATTTGAAAGCGTGGCCAAGGAATGAGCATTGTGTGAGTGGGCCGCTGTACCTAAAGAATTTCAAACATAAACCATCAAGGAGCCTTCTGGAGGTGATTCTTGGGATCCAGGCGGCGAGAAAATCGAATACACCAAAGTCTGACAGCCATGGCCAATCTCCGTTCGCATTGGTGGCTTTGTTAGTCGGAGCAAGCGAGTGAACCGATGTGGAAATATGTCTCGCATTTGCATTTGCACCGTGATATATCATATCTGCATGCACCTTGGACGCCCAGATCTGACCTGTGAGCGTTCAGCGGGAATAATTACGAGATATGAACCTCTACACAAATTATGAAGCCCATGATTTGCACCTCTCCAGGAGTTCATACGAGATTGTCTCTGCGGAGACTTCGCTGATCGATTCAGGGGTCCTTCTCAGACGCCAAAAACGTCATAATCATACGTGCCAAGCCGGCTGCGTATATCTAGTGCTACCAGCAGCTCGGAATACTTGGGATATAATTAATGTACAGTACTATACACTGACATCTCAGCCCTATCCCGGACCCCCTCTCCGGGGTGGTATCGGTATGAGTTTGTATCGCGGGTCTCCAGATCTTGTGAAATGAAATGTGCAGACGCCATCGATCTCGGGGGGTGTCGTCGAAGGACCGGTGCAACCCCGAAGTACCGCAGTCTACCTGCGGTACCAGTGTAGTGCCAAAGACAACTACTCAAGCAGCAGCAACACCACTGATGACCCTTGATCCTGGTTTTCGAAGCAGTGGTCAGATCCGTTGGAAGAAATAGCTTGATCTACTATTGCCCGAAAAAAAGGAACCCGGTGGGACAAGACAGGGAACAATGACAGGATGATGAAGAACCCCAGGTGAATGACACAAAGCGCATCAGCATCTCGTGGAAAGCACGAGAACTCTCGATTTAGAATGCAATTTTTCATTTTTCAATACATCTTACCGGGTTCATCGTCCCTTTGCGATCGGGCCCAGAAAGGTACTGTTGCTGTCGTTGTTGACGTGGAGGCAAGCAAAAACTGGTTCGATCGATCCGGGGGTTTGCATACGAGTTGTCGATTCCCAGCAGATCGGCGCGCCTTCTTCACGTTGCATCCATAAGCCACCGTGTTTCGTTTCCGACCCATTGGGCGCCACCTCTACCATGCGGTACCACTCGAAATCGAGTGTCCAACACTGAGGAAAGGAGAAGTAAAAAATAAAAAGGGGCTGCTTCCCGTCTTAGTCCACTCGATGGACTCTGCAAACGTGGTTCTTGAAGAAAAAGAAAAAACCCAAATTTGATTGATCATAAAAACGTGTTGGCAGGGTTGCTCGGCCAAAGTTCTCCCCAGTCTCCCAGTCGAAGGCACTGGGATTCGGAGCCACGATACGTAGTAGGCTTGTCACCCACTCGGATCGAAAGCTTGGCATGGGGTTACTCGCAGCGTAGTTGGGAAGCTGAGGAGGCTCTTGAAATTCGAAAATTGTGATTGGATACTAAAGGTTGAATTGGTCATTCCTTCTTTTCCTTCTTTGGAAACTGCGCATCTACGCCACTTGCCAGCCATCAGAAGTTCCCACACTCTTGGGACGTTACGAAACCGCCCAGACGTGAACCATTCCATAGCTTGAGACAATGCATCAGAGCAAGATCTAACTCAGATCCTTGGCATCTAAAGAGCCGCTGCGACCTGCAGCCATGGCCTGATGATTGCAGAAAAAGCAAATAAAAACTGAACGGCGGTTTAAGTGAAGACTGGGATCGGGGGTATTGGCCCAGTCGGGACACCCCCTCCCTTTTCAGTTTTCACCGTCTACACCACCCACAAATCCACGATTTGAATGGATGACTTGGAGAAACCAATCGAGTCAATGAGTGTCAACCGTTTTCTTGTCGAGGTATACGTGACCCCACCCTAATTTGTCTTAGGGAGTGGTAGAGTGCGGATGTACTCCGTATGGTAACGGGATCGTTAAGCACGTTAGAACTAGTTACTCCTGACCAGGGGATATTTTCAACTTGCCTTCTTGGTGCTAGGGTTGGCGAATTCGAGCGAGAAGAATCAGAATATTGAAGGAATCATGATCGATGGGGGCATGTCTCCGAAAAGCCTTCGCTCTTGAAGATCGGTAGTTTCTGAAATTCTGAATAGTATGCACTCACCCGGGGTATAAGAGGAACGAGGTTCACGAAGGCATTCACATCAAATGAAAGTCAAAGGCATCATCTCATCTACAGGTCAACTCTGTTCCATCACGAACGTTCGTTGTCACAGGACAGTAGCTTCTTGGTTCTCAAGTCTTTGAAAAATCACTCGCTTGATTCTGTCCTCTCAGTTATCCCTCCTCCTTCATAGCGGCAGCTTTTTCTGAATATTCCAAGGCCAGACGCACATAGCCTTTGCAGACTGCAACCTCCCGTCTACTTGTCATAAATCACCTTCTGGGTTTTTATATTCCTCCTTCATCATGTGTGTCGCCCACCCCAGAGTCCACGACTGCGGTCACACCTCGACGCAGTGGAACTACTGCCCTAGCGCCCGCTTCAACCAGCGTACCGGATTGACGGAAGCCTGTGGGGGCGCCACGGATGCAAACATACAAGAATCGACGCAGAAGTGCCCTCTCAAGGACTGCCTCTACCGGAGCATTCCCACCGGCGGCTACTGGATCTGCTGCCAGTGTAACGGTACCAACCACGGGACCTCGTGCATATTCCATAGGCAGGAGCCCCTGAGGGTGACCAATCCGGCCACGGGAGAGTCCTTCCTGGACTATACCTGTCTCCACATGATGTGCCGCGGCTGTGCGTTGTACAGTAAGTGCCTTCCTTATATCTTTCACCGGTCCCAGACTTTTCACTCCACTGCCAGCTCCACCCGTTTGAGTTTGCTAACAAGATACACCACAGGCCCCGACGGAAGTCTCTTCATCAACAGCGGCAAGAAACGCAAGGACAACGGAAAGGACCGTGACGGCAGAAAGAGCAGCCACAAGGATAGCAGCAAAAAGCACGGAGACAGATGCTCCCGCCACAGAACCCACGCCTAGGTTCAACGAAAGAACAAGGGATTATTATCCCGCTTTCCCTCTTTCGACAACGAATTTACTCTCTTTCAATCTCTTTTCATAAATTTCGAATGGCAGGCCATAAAAGGAAAAGCATTGGGTACACACATACATTTTGGTATTTGGATCGGCAGGAGTTGGATGGTAATTATAATCATCGTCGCCATCATGATCATCAGCATGTAATGGAGGTTTCGCTCTGTTTTTCTTTGCTATACCCATGATACCCACAGCAACCAGCAACATTTTTCAGGCGAATGGTGGAAGTTCTTGGTTTGGTCTTTTTCAGGTCTATTTGGCTTTTCGTTCGGTTCGCAGCACACATTTCGCATGCTTTAATGGTTATCAGAGCAGCAGCATGCAGGATAGAGTAGATGAAACAAGCGGGTTAAGCTAGTCAAGTAATAGGAGCTTCTCATTATATATCTGTGTTTTACTTTGCTACTTTCAGAAGATCATCGTCGTGACTTGCTTTGCCACATTGTCATTCGTAGGTTCGGAGCCACCGCATCACCTCACCGTCTCCCACCATTCCACGGGTCGACCAATCGATTGAACAAACCGCACGCCAGGCTGGTGATGAAAAGCAGGAAAGGGCAATTATCACGGTCTTCTATGGCACTGAGCTAAGAAGAGGTGCTTCTTCTGATGCATCCTGCGGTTTGCTTGTCTGCGTGAGATCCCAACACTTGGCTCGTTCCATGTTGTGGGAAGAGGAAGAAATCTTGTGAACAACATTCGAATCCGAGGGGGGGGGGGGTTTATACTCCTTGTTCTGCCGGGAGTGTTTCCGAACGCCGTGTAGGCTCCTTCCCCGGAATATCGTCTTTGACCGGTGGAGCTCACATCGTCTTTCTCCCGGCTCCCGGCTCCCGCTCATTCAACAGTGTGGAGAGCCCATACGACCACACGCCTTCCTGCTCTTCCATGCAGCCAACCTCTCACCGCAGCTCGCTCCAGCCACCACGCCAGTGGCCCGTTGACATGACTCCTTGTCAAGGCAGGTACCAGAGAGACCTGCTTGCTTGTGAGTTGCCCATCGGTCCGCAAACAATGAGTTTCCCGGGATGACCAGTCACCGATCTCCAATAACCCTCCCGGCTGAGACTAAATACTTTGCTCACGATGCCCCAATCCCAGTATTCCTCGATTGTCGTTGTCTCGGGTAGCACAGCGATGTCATCGACACTGCAAGGTCCCGAGCATAGTTCGTACCAGATTTGCGGGACTTTTCTCGGCGATCACAGGATCTTGGCAGCCTCATTTCTGTCACGTCAGCAACCGTTCTGGAAAGATGCCTTACGTTGTAGGTAGTTCATGCAAGCCTCAATCTTCGATCTGCATTAGTGGCGATATTAAACATTCGATGCGGTTGTCCGCCGTTATCGTTTGACAAGTTCCCCACTACAGCCAGACCGTTTATGTAACGGCCACATCAATGTTTGACAAGTAAATTAATTCCTGCTGGTAAAAGGAATTCTCGCAGAGTGATACAAACCATTGGGCCAGGAAGAACATATGACAACGGAATTAAGGTGAGAACTTGTTCTTTTTTTGTCTCGGGAATAAAACTTTACCCGGCAAATTGAAGTTGCACACGCATGTTGATGTTTGGTTGCTTTTAGCCCGTCTTCTGAAACCACATCGTCCAATTTGTGCTCTTGGTCAACAACCATGGATAATACTGGGCCCATTGAATGATGCTTGGTACGACACTGAGAAGGCCAAACAGCCTTGTTACGTAAGTCAAAGAAACTCTGCAAGGAAGGCTGGACGCGCATTCCATGTGAATGAGGTAATCTCGGGACAGGATGATAGCAAGGAGAAGAACCTCCATCAGGTCTCGAAGAGGTCACGCACTCATTGAAGAAAACTTGGGAGGACGAATCAATGAAAGGAGGACAATGATCTAAAGCGGTTTGGTCAGGTCTGGACCATTCTTTTTTTCGGTCCTCACCTTCGGAGGGTTCGATTGTTCTGTTGTTGATTTAGGGGCCAAGGGGCTTATTGGACGCCACCGCTACGGCCCCGCACATGCTTCCCTGCCACGTGCTTGCAAGGGTATGTTTGTTTCCCGACGGACAGGGGTGTTACTTTCCGCACCCACAGCAGCCCTTTGTCCAATTTATCACACCTCACCTCACCCTCGCCGTCACCCTTCCGATCTGCGACGGCAGACGGCTTGTCTCGTATGCTACCTTGATGTGTGTGCGCACATGACGATCTGTCAGTCTCATTCCTGCGCAGGCACAAAATGGAAACGATCGTTGATTGTCAACAAAACCCCTGACTGCCGTGCAAAAAAATGTTTACGATACTCACAGCTGAGACTGGTGATGCCATCTGTGTCCTAGCGGTGTATCATCGTACCACCCAGGTACACTAACCGGTGGGACATGAACCCTTTTCCAGAAAAAAAAACTTGCTCTACCTTCGAGGAGTCAGGACACTACTCTTTGCTACCATCACCGCTCTTCGGCGTTTGACCCGACCAAGCCCGAGGTGGGGAGGTGGTGGTGGTAAGGAGAGCGATGCAACTTACAGGGGCAAAGGCACCCTCACCTGCGTGCCTCATCACCAACACACACACTCTCAAGTGAGCATGGTTGTGAGCACCAGAGCGGCGTTCGATGCACACCGCGAAGCAAACATGTTGGTAATCGGCACGGGCAGGGTCCAGGGACCCCCAAAGAACCGAATTCTGTTCTGGGCCGGGGACAGAAATCCCGCAGACCTCACGGGAGCATGGCGGCGGTCAACTCGTTTCGTTGGGATTTATAAAGCACTTGATCGTGAATTGTCAGGACAATAAGAAATATCGATGGATGATGATGACTCCTCACTCTTCTTATGCTTATTATTTGGGGGTTGTATTCGTGCCATGATGATCACCATTTCTTACCCACGCTAGCTAAAAATGTCCAAGGGCACCCCTGGGCAACTGCGGTTTTATGTGCACGAATTAGGCCGGACTGCCGTAGGCCCGTCGCCATGTGGCCTGGGCCGCCCATGCCACTGCTGCAGCGCTGAGCGTGCAGCAGTGCAGATATCAAGTGCCTAGGCTGCAGGCGGCCAGGCGCGGGCTTTCCCCATTCGCTCCCCATTTGGTGCGTTTCAACTCTTGACCCTTCACCCACTTCTTCCCTCCTCCTCCAACTCCACCTCTTGACCTTGTTGTCGTTCTCTCATCAGCCCTCCTGTCGTCCAAACCTTTGATCTGCACTTGAAATTGGCTTTTTGGGTCGCTTATTAACAACAGGTCATTTCTTCGCCTTTATTTTCTGGTCTGTTCTTGGAACTTGGTGCTTCTGACCGCCTTTATCAGTTTGCGACGGATTGATCAACCTCCCAGCAAATAGTCACCTTATCTGTCACCGGCGCCGGGCTCGCTCTTTTTGTCGTTTGCCTTGCTCATTTTGCTACGAACCGACCCAGCAACACGCACGGGCGCCGCCACGAGACGATCCGATCTCACGGAACAAAGAAAGCAACACTGAACAAGGGAAAAGAAAACACCAAACAAAGGAGTTCGCTTAAAATCGCCGCCGACATGCCTGCCTCTCTGGACTCTGCTCGCCCAATCATGGTGGAATCCGTACGTTCCTTTTTGTCATTTCCATTCCTTGTCGTTCCCACCATGTCAAGCTTGATAACCTCCCTGCTGCTACCTCTTCCTCTCCCTCTCCCGCCTCTCCCCAACTGCCACTCCCATAGCATCCAGACAACGCAGCAGCAGCAGCCACCAAATTGCTCGTCGCCAGCACCTTTCACTAACTATTCGTTCCCTTTCTTTCAGACCCGCACCTCAGTCCGATTCAGCACCTACAGCATGTCTCCTTCTGTTGCACCTACCACCGGCACGAGCGACAGCGCTACTGCCGAGATTCGCGATATCGAGAAGGGTCTCGACCGGATGGAGAACAAAGCCCTCGCAGATCAGCGGGTTGTCCTGAGCGAGGAGAAGAGCGAGAAGCTTTCCAAGCTTGCCCTCGGTGCCAAGCTGGAGCGTGCCCTCGACCGGAGAATGACCAGCCAAGATGCCGTCATGCGGAAAAAGAAGCCGTCTGTCTCTGGCGTGGAGCTCAACGAGAAGCAACTCAACGAGAAGCAAGATTCGTGAACGAACAATGTCATAGGAATATTGTAAAACGTCGAGGCATCATTTAAGCGACACCGCGGGGAGTAACGAAATTCGAGCCCCCCAAGAGGACTCACGATGCCGCACCACTCGACGACCGGGCTTCTTAGCACTATTACCATCATCGCCGGTTATGGATGAGTTGGGAGGAACCCATAGATTACGTCAACGCTGAGTGGGATGTTCAGACTCGGCAATCAGGGTTTAGCAGAGCAACAACGATAAACATGATCAATTGGTTCTTCTTACATTAAGGTGTCTTGTCACCAAGTCTTCCTGTTATTTCTTTCTTTTTCTTTTGTGTTTCTACTTGACGACGAGGAATCTGTTTGTACTCGCACAGTGACGGGGATGTAGGACCATGGGAATGTTGGATTGGCCCTGCAAACTAGCACCGGGGGTTGGGATATTTCTGACACGGCGCTTTTGTTCATCAACCATTTCATTTTGTGTTTCGGAGTTCATTTTGATGCTGCTTCTTTCATCGGGACTATGGCTGTTGGATGGAGGTCACGGAGAACCCGGGCAAATACCACGCTCTTACAGACATACAGACCATGTTCATGACAATGGGCCGCAAATATGGAGATACAATAGGGAACAGCAATTGTAAATGTGACTCAATGGTATGGAATCTTGTTTTTCATGCGCCATCTTTCCCTATTAGTAGAAGACCCAAACGCCCCACGCAAACTCGGCCTCGATAACAAGCTTCTTGACCCCCTTGGATGAAAAAGACAAGCAAACAGAACAGTACATATGCAACATGACTGAAAGACCGATGGAAGCACATTATCGGCTGTAACCATGACTCAAGAACCGCAAATAAATAACAAACCCTTTCTACCAATGACACATAGCAATGAATCAACCTTGGTCAATGATCCATCCATCCTTCCTCAACTCCATTCTCCAGACGCAACGCGACGGCAATCCCAGAGTGCTACAGCAAGCCAGCCCCCCCAACATAGCACAGTCAAGCCAACCGACTGTCAACCTCCTTCAACAGCTCAATCAACTCCTTCTCCTCACCCTCCACCTCGAGCCCCTTACTAACCCACTCCTTGGCCTCCTCCAGCCGTCCCATCTCCAGCAGCGCCTTGCCCCTCCTAAACCAAGCTTTGGCATTCCCCTGCCTCTTGGCCTCGACAGAACTCTCAGCATCAGCCGCCGCCTCGGGCCAATTCGCAAGCTGCATATGCGCCTGCGCGCGATTGCTATACAGCTGCGAGATCTCCTCCCTCACAAGCTGGCTGGGCTCCCACATCGGCCTCGTCAACGCCATCTGCAACCCCAGCGTATAGAATTTGATCGCCTCGGGGTATTTCTGCTTGCGGTACTCTTGGTTCCCGCTCTCGCGGAGCTTGGTCACGTTGGCCGATCGCTTGGGGTTGACGGGGACTGGAGGCGGGGGCACGACGTGAGGTGCTTCGAGGGAGTGGAGAGATTTGTGCAGGGCGTTGAGGGCCTCGAGCTCGGCTTCTAGCGCTCGTGATGATGGTTGCACCGCGGAGCTGATGGCTTTGGATTGCGGGTCGATTCGCAGGGGGATGAAGGTGAATGTGTCTAGGTCGGACATTTTGGGCTGATCTTTTTTGTTTCTTTTGTTCTTTTCGTCGTTTCGTTTGTGATCGTTCGTAGAGACGTTAGATCAAGACCCGAGTTGTCGTCTGTCCTTCCCTGTACAGAACGAACGAGCGGAAGTGTTCCAAGTTTGGAAAGTCAAAAGACTACGATCGAATGGGTTGTGCGTGTCCTTAAATGGTGTCCTTTCTTCGTTAAGTGGTGGTCGACGGCGAAAGCGTTGGTGTGCAGGTGGTGGCAGAATGCAAGGCTAAAACAAAGGACAGAGGACAGACAGCTCTTGGGCGGGAGCTTGTAAGGCCAAATCGCCCACTTCTCGGCCCAGAATTCTTATCTTATCGGTGTATGACTAAGCAGACCCAACCGCGGTGACTTCATCCGCTCAACATCATCCCGATTCCCGAGAGGATTCAGTTTTAACACATGGACGCAATTTATTCACATTGACACTAGATATGGCATTCACATAACTGAGATTGGTTCCCACGCATTGCAACAAAATAGACACTGGGAGAATCGGTTCTCAATCCCACAGGACGCGCCCTAACCGCCTTCCTTCTTCAAAGGGAACTTTACAAGTTCCAGTCCAGCAGCTCCCTGGTCTTGCAAGGGCTTCACCGGTAGGTATCATATGACACTGATGGCAGATAAAAACAAATAGAGCCAAAAGCAAAGCAGAATGGCCACCATGAAATGAAAATACGCCGAACAGGCTGGACCCACAAAGGAGATTCGACCACCAATGATAAGAACTCGATATGCCTCTCCAAACTTTCTGAAATCTGAAGGCTCACAATTGATCGGAAACAGGCCGCCACACGGGTATATAGACGGGAGAAGACACAGGCGAAAGAAAAAGACAAAGAGCAACAAGAACCAAAAACGAGGAAACCGCTGAGGCGATTTGGGGAGCCGCATGACTCACTGTATCCCAGAGGGAAAAAGAACCCTCCAAGGTGCTTGGGGATCATCATCCACAGAGCAGTGCGCAGGGCAGATCGTTTGTTGTGCATCAAATTCGGCCAACGCTGGGCTTGGCTCTCAAAAATCCCTCTGGGGGTGTCCAGTTTTGGTCTTTGGACGGAGGCGAGCCGAATAAATGGGACACCCAAAACAACTCATGCTCCCAGCAGCCTTCAGACGGGCTGGTCGGGATGCTTCCTCCTACGTCCATCATGATGTTAGCATCGGATTCGGTCTATTCAGCGAATACGGGTCATCCAACCCACCTTTTCTTTTGAGCCTCTCGACCGTGACTTTCATGAATTCGAGCTGATATGGCTTCAGATGTTTCAGCGAAGACTTGCCAGCGTCGCCCCAGTCAAATTTCATGAGGTCACACCGCTTGAAGTATTGCCAGTACAGAAGGAGGCTCCTCCCACTGTCCTGTAGATACTCAACCAAGGCAGTGAGCGGATGGTCTCTGGGACCATACCGAGTCCTCTCAGCCTAGAAATTTGGTGAGCTTCACATTCGCCGTAGGCAGCAGCAGAACCGACACTACTCACCAGCGGGGTGCCTGGAGGCATGTTGGCCTGCGCCCAACGCATTCGGTCTTTGGAACTGTATGATACCTGATGGAGGAGCAAAAAGCTCGCCAGGTAGACGGTGAACCAAGCCCTCATGTTACAAGAGCAGATATAGGTCTCAATCGCCTTTAGAACCTGCGGCGCGAGGTCCTTGTAGATCCGTTCATGTCGGATGCTGTCGAACTGGGCCACAATCATTCGTGGCACCCTTGGCCTCTCCCCAGGAGGCAAGCGGCTTCCAGCTGGCAACGTCTCGGGTCCGTCGAGCCATGCGGAACCCGTCTCATGGCCTAAAAATGAGTGAGTGCATTGTAAGCCGACGTCCTTGAAGCCAAGAAAGGGGCGCAACACAAGATTCTGGCCAACATACGTATGGAAAACCATAGGCGGACAACCATCCAGAGAAACTTTCTTAGATCCTGTTGCTCTTTACTCTCATTCGCGTCCTTTTTACCTCTACTTCTTCCAGTTTCCTTGCAGGAGGTAAGTTAGCATCATGTCGCATTGGCTACCACAAGTGGCCAGGGACCTTCCAATGCGCCTATCCGTACTTACAGTGACTCCCATGCATTCCCTCGCGATCATATCGAAGGTGGCCTTCACGATGTCATCCGACTCCCTGACCGCGAACCTTAGCCCGCGAAGAGCGTTCTCTTCGATGTATTTTCTGAAGTCTTTGGCCGTCTGTTCCACATTAGCCAGACAAAAGGGCTCTAGCGGCTGTTCCTTAAGGGTGCCATTTTCGATGTATCGGCGGTTAAGGTCATCCCCTTCCCGTGGGCGAAATCGTCGGATCCGGAGTACGACGGGCTTCTCACAAAGACCCTGTTCCATTTTGACGGAGTAAATGATATTATCGCTATAGTCACCGATATCAAGAACTTCCTCGTAGGTAAAGCGGTTGGTGTAATTGAGGCCGCCAGAGCGATGGAGAACCATGGTCGCAAATTTGTACCGCCAGCAGGGAATTCTGTGAATCGTCTTTTTGTTGGTCTTGCTAACTTTTGAACACGGTGCACAAGGGCCAGAGGGGTCGTTTGGGTCGCTGGGAGAGCACTGCAAAAGTGTCAGCGATAGATTCGGGGCAGGAGGGGGAAAGCTGATCTCGGTTCCACATACTCGAATACGCTGAGCACGACATCGCATACAGGCCCCCACGCCGCGAGTAACAGATGTAGCCTGGCGGTCGACTTCGCTGAACTGCCCTCTCCTTTTGCGCTCCTTAACGTCTGTGCAAGACGGTGGATTAGACCGAGAAGACATGCCGGGTATATTCATGCCAACCGGGTAGTTAGCAGGTTCGGTTGAGCGCAGCTCTTCAAAGGAGCCGCCGAGAGACATCTCAACAGGCCCAACCTGAGGCCCGGCATACTCAAATAGCCGTCCCGAAGTGTGCGAACGAACCGCATCCGTCCCAGATGACACCATGACCCAGCCCTGATTCTGATGCTGATCCTCAGAGACCCCGGTATCTGAGCCCAGCGACATGGTTCGGATACTGTGACCGATGGGTGTTTCTTGCGGCGACAAGGAACCAGACATATGACCAGACATATGATCGAAAGCTGTCGCCACATCGATCAAGTTCGAAGCCCCGATATCCCCGAGCTCAGACTGAGTCATCACACGGTCTAGCCGAGTGTCTGGACTGGGGTCATACAAGGTCTGAGGGCACGAAAACGGTAGAGGGTGAGATGGCGAAGGCTCGCACGTGAAATGTACCGGAGGGTACGCATACGAAGGAACCTGTGCCCAAGATATGAGTGAAGCGGAGCTCAGCTCAACCGCCGAGACTGGATATGGGTGACCGTGATTACCAGCCGGGTCAAGGAGATGCGCGTGGCCATTGTGAACAGAATATGTATTCTCCAAGAACGGCTCGGGAATAGTTTGCCGTAAAGCTGTGACGGCATTGCATGAGTTGTGGGAAACCAGGTGAGCGGGAGAACTTGATGGCCAGTGTCCTAACCGATATCACAGTCAACATCGCCGAGACTGTATGTCAGGATACATCTTGACGTACCTTGCTCTACAGGCGACCACAAAGTGGCCCCCAAGTCTAGGTCCCCAGCATGTCCTGCCGTTCGGGTTCCAGCACCGAACAAATAGGTGGAGGAGTAGGAAAATGTGTCACCCTGCAGAGAAACGCTGGGGCCATCGAGGGTAGCGGAAGAGAAGGAGGAATTTGGCGTGTGCCGCGGGGACTCTAAATCTTCCAAACACGCCCGCTTCGTCGGCCGGATAGCTGCGTCATCGGGATTGGTGTGACGGTGCTGTCGCACAAAATCGGATAGATTGTTCTGTGGTTGAACAACGGTTAACCAGCTGTGGAACCAGAGGAAGCCGGGCTTGAGCAGAGCAAAAAACAGCAACAGCAACGACAGAGGGGAGAAGAAAACTTGAACGTGTATTTACTTGCGCTTGGCTCAGAAGCTGGTTGGTATGGTAACTAACTTCATCAGCGCCCCATGGTAGATCGGCGCTGAGTTCTCGTTTGACAGGAAGCGAATTCCCAAGCACCGCCGCCATTGTGAAGCACACTCCGCCCACGCTCTCAACCTCTCTTATCGGGGTATGGGATGCACAAAACCAGGTTGCCTCGATGGATGGCACACCCGATAGGTCCAGTGTGTGATATCTTCAACCAGATCAGTGCAGGGCTGCAATATCCAATGTCAGCATGACCGAGCACGCATGGCATGAGCAGCGAAAGTGAAGCCGGTGAGCGCGGGGGGTAGCCTGTCCGTGACCGATTTGGCAGCGGTGTGTGTCGCACGAAGCCGATGGTTAAATTTGCCAGCCTTGAGTATGAAGTGAATTCCTGAACAGCACAATTCTAGTCCAAGATTTTGCTGATAAGCCTCTGCTGTGCACCTTGGGCTTGCGGCGACCGACTCTTGCGTGCGCCCAATCTGGGGAGAGCTGTGAGGAAATCAAGAACCTGTGCGACGTCGACCAGGATGTGTCGTGCTCTCTGATTTGTTACCGATCAGCTGGTTGAGGAACAATGGGGAGTACCAAGATTCGCCGTGTCTCCCCTGGCCAAGTGTCTTGACCTGGATTTGGACGGAGAGTTTTGACCTGGAGGAGGATAATTTTGGTATTTTGGAGCAGGAGAACAAGGTTTCTGATGGGAATTCCTTTCCTCTTGATCGGTTTGGGAAAGGCAGAGAAGAAGAATCAGCGAGGTCAGAGAAAGCAAGAGCAGTCAGCAAGTTTCACCCCCGCACCGAGCAAATCGTCGAAGCCGAGAACACTGTGCACTTTCTACGTTTGCACCGTACAACCATCACAGTATCACTTTTTGTGGTGGTGGTTAGGATGTTTTTTCTTCTTCTCTGCGCATGTCCCGCAGCCAGCTTCAACGCTCCTTCCCTCCATCTCTCCGGGTCCTGGATGGAGTCCTCTGGCGTGCGCATTGACTGTTCACCATTGAGGTGGGATTAATGACCCTGGGAAGAGAACGAAACCAAGAAAGGACTCCGTAGGTCACAATCGAGTTGAACGTCATGCAAGATATCTCCGTCCATCGCGTATACATCAAAGAGAACCAGGTTTCGGTGTGACGGTTCGTGTATCCGTACCGGTAGCTCGAGTCCAAGTGGGGTCGGTAGGGATCATTGCCCTGCCCCCGGCCCCCCAGGTTTCTCCGGTCTCCACAGTTCAAAATGGAGCTTGGATGTTGAGAAGCCAAGGTACGTTAAAGCAATGATATTAACGTGTCTTGGTAAGCTTCGCAGCTGGTGGTGCTAGAGCTAGAGTGATCTAAGCATCCTTTGGCGAGAGCACTGCACAGATACCTGAGTTCCAATTTGCGTGTAATGTATTCCCTTGGACGAGGTCATGGTTTTTGTTAAGCGTGGCTGTGGTTAAAAACAGAATGAGACAATGGCTCAGGGTGATGGAGCGCAAGTGGTTCAAAATTTTCTTTTCCAGCCACTTCAAATCGCACCGGTTCAAAAGGGCGCAGGCTGCATTTTGGCGCTGGTTCTTCCTCGGCATCTTCCAATCGCGAGCGCTTCTCGCGTTGATTTTGCTGCAGGTCTCTGTCCTGTCTCGACTGTAAAAGTGACAGGACCACACAGTATGTTGAATATCATGTAGTTTTTTGCTTTTTCTGGACCGGGTATCCATACAGCCCAAGTCACGAAGTGGTACTCCGTATCCGTACAGATGAGAAGCACAACGCGCACTGGACCTCGGATAACTTTGTATCCTCTTCCCCAAATCCACCTCAGGAAGGAGTTCCACAGCGAGCAGGTATGAATGTTCAACATAGGTATGGCTATGACAAAATAATAAACCGATTTGCTTTGCTTTAAAGAAGTAATAAAAAGTGTTTGATCATTTTAAAGAATCGACTATTTTGATACTTGAATCAGATGATGCCAAGTTGTTGAGCCTTATATTGCGCTAAAACATTCTCTGACCGGCGAACAAGGTCTGGAACACCCTGGCCTGGTGGTGATGATGTAATCCCTGTTACAAAGTTGCCCACATTCCGGATAGCTATCGTTATCGCCGAACGATACGGATAAGGCGACTCAGGCGAGAAGGCAAAGGGAGAACCTGCTTGGCATCTGAGGCTTCAACGTAATCGGCTTGGGAACCAGCCACCTATGAAACCGCCCATCCACCCAAGACCTCCCAAACAGCCAAGTTCTGCAATCAGGAGAATCTTGCCAGGACTGGGGCTCAATTCGCAAACATTCCCTTATAGCGGGAAGTTCAGGTGGACACAGGCCCCTCATGCTGGTCTCCCCACACATGACTCGACACGGGGGATCGATGGCACACCAAGGCTTAAGCTCACTCCCGGATGCCGCGTCGTACAAGGCACGACGATGGCGTCAGTCCCTTGCCCTACGTGTATAGGGCATTAAGCGGGAGGTACCAGCACCACCAGTTACCGCACCAGATGGTCACAGGGTCCCAGGGTCCCTTCACGTGTAGAGAGTGTCGTACCTACGGGTGTATCCGTACCCTATCCGCAGTTCTGCACTTTAGCGACATGTCAAAGACGTCGGCAACTAGTGTGATATGGTTACACCGCGGAGCGCTTCCGCCCGTCCGTAGTGCTTGTGGAACCCTGCCTGCTTCGTGCCTCGAGCCTAGCCTCCTTTATGGAGACCATGCTCGAAGCTCGCTATCTCCATAATAATAGTCACATCGTCGATTCGTCAAAATGCGCAAAGCGATGGATCTTGGTGATGCCCAAGGGAGCGTAGTGTGGCCAGGATGGCCATGGAATCTCTAACAGTGGTTGCCTGTTGACAGTTGACCGAGTAGTACCCTTCCCCCCAAATCCCCCAAACGAGGTGGGTAAGGTACCGACAGATACGGACACGCATCCAGGGTTCCCCTATCAATAAGTCTACACCTCGGCCGGGGTTAATTTTGTTAGTTTGGTACAGCCAAGCCCCTTAAGCCAAGTTGGGTTTGGCCATATGCTCACAATAAACAAGGCATCAAATGCGCGTTTTTTCGGCCATTTATTGTAGCCATTTGACCAATATTGAACGTCAGGAAAATCGTCAATTTGAACAACGGCTTCAATCGCTAGGATCAATGAATTAATAGCCAATATGCCGTCCTTCGGCTTCAATACATAGCCTCAAGTGCTCTGGCATGGTATGCGCCAATTGAAGCAAGAATTCCTCTGGGATAGCCTCCTATGCCGCTATAACCAATGGCCGAAGCTGGGCCAAGTTCAATGCCTGAATGTCACCGCCATCGCAATTGGCCTCTATATATGACTTCATCCATGGCCAGATACTCTCGATAGGTGTTAAATCTGGCGAATAAGCCGGGAATCTGAGGACTGGGATGCCGGAAGCCCTTAATTCGGCCGTTGTTTTCTTGGATCGGTGGGAAGGAGCATTGTCTTGTTGAAACACGTGATGGCGATGACTTCGAAAGTGGCCACGTAAAAGAGGAAGTATGTGCTGGATGTAGTTGTCAGAGTCGATGCCGCTGTATTCTTTATCCCAGATGAATATTGGTCCCTTTGTACGGCTAGCAAAAGACCCCTAAAACATCCAGCTATCTGGCCTCCTCTTCTTCAAAGCCTAGTCTTTAATTTCTTCCTCGTCCTCATCGTTAAACAAGATGCCCCGTTGTTTCTACAAAAAGTCGTTCATCGCCCAGGTTTCATCAGAAAAAAGAACATCTTCCCAATCCTCTGGCCGGGGCTGTAGTTGTTGTTGTTGGCGGCACTATCGAACGCGCTCCTGCTTTTGCCATCTGGTTAGTTGGATGCGCTGGGGTCGGATTCTTGACCGGCCACCAAGTTCATGGATGGCTCGGGTAATGGCAACTTCGCTATACTGGTTGAGGGGAGGAGGTAGGTATAAAGGCAATTTGTAGATGGGAATGTACCTATTCCTCCTAGTCTTCAACCACTCTTTCAACTGTAGCTGTTGGGGGGTCCGTATGTGCAAGCCGTTGCGATGAGGCTTGCTTTTTTGTGGTGTTGCTGGACTGTTGATAGCGGTTTGGATCTGGTGGACCGAGTAGCCTAGCCGTTGGCTAATTTCTTCGTATGTGATGCCGAAATTGTGTAACGCTTTGATGCCGATGCGTTGATCTCTTGTTAAATTGCTTCTTTTGGCTCTTTTGGCGATGACTGTTGACGGCGTTGATGAGGGATTGAGTAGGGCAGTAATTGAAAGACGACGACGACGTGGTGTTGTTGGTGGTGGTGGTTGACTGACCACTGAATCAGTGGTTTGACTGGCTATAGTTCAGTAATTCAGGGCAGTGTTTTTTCGTTGGGATGGAAAAAAGATTGTAATTTAGTGGAAAAAAACGTCGGTTTTTATTTCCTTGTACTTCTTCTAGTTATTTCTATGGCGGTGGTACGTTGTTGACGAAATGCGTAGGTGGCTTAAATTAGCGGGGGAAAATGGTATGTCATAGAATTTAATAGAAAAGTGGCCCCGGCTGACCCCCCTGCAAATTAAACGATCTAACAAAATTTACCCCGGCCGAGGTGTACCAGGCGTGGGCCAGTGAACAATGTGTCCAGTTGGCACGTCCAATTTGACAAGTTGAAAGCTAAAGATCCTTGACTTCTCAACGACCATGTGGGCCGTTATCCAAACCATGAAGTCTGCCCTAGTCAGTCAGCAATGGGGGCTCGGGTCCACGATCAAGGGGGTGACTTATTAACTCCCTGTCTCCCATCATCCATTGAATTCCCCTTCCCCTTAGAACTCGTTTTGCTTGCTGCTCGGTCCTAAGCGCAGCACCACCTCATCAGCCTTCTGACGACGTTATTTCTCTCCGGCTCTTGCACGGCGCCCAAGCCTCCCGCGCCTGTTACCTCCACCATTTGCGACCGACCATTACCTTCCGAAAAGGTCCGCGAAGAGCCCCAGTTGGTGTGGTTTGTCCAATTGCTGGTTGGTCCAGGTCTTTGGTACATCTCCCATTGATGGTCCATTAGCTCTCGACCGCTCACCTGCCGACTATTGGCTCCATCGAACCACTCCCACTACTAGCCCACCTTCGCGCTCTAGTAATCGAAGAAAGAAAGAAAAAATCGAGACATACCGCGTCCCCGCCCTACCGCTGCGTAGTGACACACATTGGTACGGATGACCCTTGGCCACGATGCCTTGATTCCAAGACGGACCCCTCGGTCACCTATTGCCGACAAAGGATCTTCGACACCATCCGATCTTCCCTCCTTGTCCCCCCTCAACATCTCTCAAGAGTCTCGAGAGCACTGGCGTCTGGGCCAAGCCAATCAATGGCATCAAGGACTCGCTGCGCTCAGCGCGCGCCGTGCTTGGGTTCATGTCGGAAGCATGGACAGTGGGACCGAACTTGACCGCAAGAGTCTCCAAGGTTCATCCCCTTCCGTCCCACCTTTATAAGTCCCACTGTCCCTCCCGATCCAAACGCAGCGTTCCGGCCAGACTCATGATACCGGTCCTTCGTACGCTCTGTTATCATCCAACCTCTCGTCTCTCACCATCCATCCCGCGCTACCACCCGACCTCACCTTTTGGGAATAACACCTCGATACCGTCGTCTTTCCAAAGCACATAATACCTGGTCTGATTCAGCACTTGTCTGTTGAAAGATCGGATTCAACATGTCTGAGAGTGTGATCTACCAGGTGGAAGATGGAGCTGCTGTGACCAACCTGAACTCAATGAAGCGATTCGAGGTAGCACAGTCGATGCTGTGGAATGCTGAAGACATGATGGCCAAGACCAAACCATCATCTGTGCCACCCTATGTGGTTATCGTTGACAGCCATGAAGAGGCTCGGGAAGTTGACTCGGCCCTGAAGCGATCCAAACGTTAGCACAGCCTTCCATTTTATATTCAGTGGTACTCATGCTAATGAAATTTCCCGCCTCGGTTAGAGCTTGATGGTAACTCCATCAACCCCACAACGTTCTCCCTTCCTTCACCCATTCGACTCAAGCTCGAAGAGGCTCGTGGGGCCTTGTTCCACGGTCGAGGCTTCGTCGTCATACGGCTGGGGGTTGACCTCAAAAGCTATACGGAAGAGGAAAAGGTGACTCTTTTTCTCGGAGTGGCTAGCTATCTTTGCGACGAGATAGGAGTTCAGGACAAGACGGGGGCCGCAATTAGTATGTATCCGATGGAGCATGATATTACTCTACGTCCCAAGACTGCGAATATACTAAGACAGATATCGATGATCTATTTAGCCCATGTTACTAGCGCCCGACACTGGACGGTGCCAAGCGAGCTTCGTCACGGTATTCACACAGCAAGTGCTCTTGTAAGATCAACCCGATGCTACAAGTTTACCACTGTTTTGCGCCAAACTAGGTGTGGCTGACTTACGGTACTTGCCGCTTTGGTCTAATTAGGCATTTCATAGCGATGTTGGATGCGATATACTAGCTCTCCACTGTCGGTCGCAGGCCGAAAAAGGGGGCCATACGTACCTGGCTTCCGCTTTGAACATATATCGGGATCTTTTAACGTCATATCCTGACTGTCTCGATACCTTGACTCAGCCAGCCTGGCCAATACAAATGTGCGATCTCCTGTTCGGTGTGGTTGAACGTCAGGTTTCTGTCACTTATCATATTTCTGTGTCTTTTTTTTTTTTTGCCGAAAGTCGGGGCACCGAGCTAACCAATAGGACGTGTAACCTTTAGCGCGGCAAATCCTCCACGCCACATCCTTGCGCCACTGATCCAAGTCTCTCAAGGGAAGGTCTGGATTAGCGTCGACCCTGGCAGGCTGGGTCTCCATCCCGTTACTGCGCAGAGCGGGATAAAGACTGACATCCCAGAACTCACACCGCGACAACACGAGGCTCTCCGTGTTCTGAACAGCCTTGCTTCCAAACATCGCCTGCGCCTCGAGACACGGCCAGGCGATATGGTCTTCATCTCCAACTGGTCTCACCTCCACGCCCGAGATGCATTCGAGGATCCGATTGAAGGTCCTCCTCGGCACCTCGTTCGATTGTGGATGCGAGACTCTAAATTGAGCTGGAGCCCTGTACCCGAGTCGATGAGAGTCCCTTGGGAAGCTGCCTACGGAAACGATCTCATCCAGCGAAGGTTCCCGGCCTATCCAGCGCGCAAATACAAAACCCCAGCGTATACGGCCGGGTCGGCCGCTTTTATGTTGGAGGAGGCCGACGATGTCAATTGCGAAACAGCTGACTCGGAGGCTACTAGTGGCTAAGAAAGGTGGTCGAGACTAAGCGCTTTCAGCGCATCCTCTTATCTCATTTATTGTCCCTGCTGCCGGATTTGAGAAACGTATGACTTTATGACCTTTTCCTTTTGATGATTCCTTCATTATAACGATTATACCCCGTGCGACATCACCATTCGCACTTCCCTATCGTGCTTGGGCATTTGGCACTGATTTCCCGAGCAGAGCCCAGATTGGCAGTACCGGGTTCACCCGTTGTTCTTTTTGTTGGCGAATAAAAGTTTGATTAGCTAGTCCTGCTGGAACAAGTAATATCACCAGTGGTTTATTGTGTCTTGTCAAGTCGCTGCATTTTCCTATATAAAACTCGCATTCGTCCCCCCAAATCAAGGATTTTGCTCCCAAGTTGTGAAATTTGAGATCCTCCATGCCCTAATGGCGCTTGCACCTGTCGCCAAAGTTAACTGGACGAACTGGGAGATGCCGCAGGCCGCCAGAGAAAATGCCGTCCCGTGTCAAACCGTCCCTGGGTAATTTGTCACGCAAATGTACGCAAGGCCAAGTGGTATGGCTATTCACGGAAGGCGCTTTATTAACCACGAAGCTGGGGAAATCAATGCAAGTGCAACCCAGGGTTCTCTCCACACAAATTGAGGGCTTTGAGCACACGAAAACTGCCTCTTTGGGCAGGCACGGACAAAACACAGGAAGGCCTGCCGGTTGTCGGGATTGGCCGACAGGAGTGGAGGCTTCCAGGTTCTTTGGATGTGGAATCTTGGACGCCTCCTCACCACGGACGTCCTTGCCAAGTTCAGACGTCAATCTCTAGCATTTCCCAACTAGGGTTCGAGCTATGTGGTGCACCTCATGTTCCCTCACCGCCTCTTTTTTCACTCTGTATAAGTGTTCACTATACAAACTCGAGGAGTCGAGGCTCGCACACCCACCTACACCCGCAACTCAAGCCCGAAAATAATAATAACGAGACTGATGACCGATGACCGGCGAGCGTTCAATATGCAGTCCTCGAGCGACCGGTTTGCCGGATATGGACCAATGTCGCCATCCATCCACCTCTGAGATGTCTCTACTTCATGTTGTTGGCTGTTGAAGATCCATGATCGGTCCGAAAGTTCGCTCCCGACGTCGATCCTGCCGAAGTCTTCCAACTCGATCCCGGCTTCATCCCAATGTCGTCGGCTTAGCCTCACTTCGGATTGCCCTTATCAGAAGCCCAATGGAATTGTTACACCCGACAGCGAGAGGGGGGCCAATGTATCCGGCAATGACGGGCTGATTGGGTGGTCGGCCTAGATACATCAGGCCGGCTCATGTATATCTGCCACCTTCACACGAAGAATCTTCATGAGCCCGAAAGGGGCCCTCTCTGTTTTTGGTGGCTTGCTGGCCATGGTCTGCAAGACCACTGCAGATAGGAGATGGCCAGCAACATGCTCATTTGTCGGCATGCGCATCGCGGGGCTTGCTCTCCGGCTTCTTTCCAGGAAGGAAGTGGAGACTGAATCAATCCACAATTATTTACAGATTAGCTGGCAATAAGTCGATGGCTGAGCGCGGGTTCAGATCAAGTGAAGCAACACCCACGGAAGAAATCTACCAACCGATCCCATTGACCACACAGGGAAGGGACGTTAAACATCCCAAGCTTTCCAACTAGGAGCACGTTTTTGTGTCGGTTGTGGGGGGGTACGACGAGCTCGATCCGTCGATGATTTACCCAGACATCACCGCCGCTGCGCACAATATCAAACTGTCAAAATAGAATCATGGACACGACAGTCTCAGAGGCTGGAAAGTTCCGGATGGTACAAGTATCAAGCCAACCATATCCAGACCAGGCTTGCCTTCCCACTGCGCCAACATGTACATCCATTTCTCCCTGCAAACTCGGCGGACGCCACATTTCGGACCATGAACGCAAAGGAATAATAGTCAGAACCGCTTCAACCCGTTCTGCCATATACAATCCGACCACGATGGCCAATGACCAGTGGCCAGCGGAACCCGAGCACCCTCTCAAGAGCACGTCGGAACGTGGAAAAACTTGGAAACCCCCTCACCGACAATCTCGCCAAGGAATGATAGCCCAAAGACTGTGCGGTGTGATCGGTTTCAGTGTCTCCTATTCTATTGCCACACATGAATGCCGTTCTGTGCGGTCCCTCCTCGTTCCTAGCTTCAAGTTCATGACTTGCAGGAGAAACCCAAGCGAGCGATAACTCGACAGCAAGTTATTGGTCGGGTATGACAAGAAAATGGTGAGGCTTGTACAGCCATGACTGGCCAAAAAGTGGAGAGATACACGCTTGCTGACTCCCAGCTACTCCCAATTAGCTGTTCTCCCATGAGTTTATGCACGTCCAGGCAGCCATAAGTGTTGGGGTGATTTCACCCACCTTAATCACTTGGAGGGCAGTGGGTCTATCGACCAAACCATTATCCATTGTCTGGGCTAATATTGTGCGAATTTGTGGGGGGCAGAAGCTAACCGCGTCGGAGATATTTCTCCTGGGAAGAGCATGCTTGTTTCAAGACCAATCTCGCTCTTTGTTCGCACGATAGCTATGACAGCCCGAGAAGTCATCCAGAAGAGAGATTCTCATGTTCGTTTCAAAAGCACACCAAGCTTCCTACCCGGCCGGGCCGGTCCTCCTTGGCAACAACATGTTGGTGATTACCTCTACAGTATCGACCTGTAGATAACCAATACCAGGAGCGAAAGAAAACAACCCATAACTGCACACGGGTAGGGGTAGGCAGCCGCCGCGCTCTTTACAGCGCCATTTTCCCAGCCACCCACGCAAACCTGCGAGTTAGGACTTAATCTCGCATACCACTACAGGATACAACTTGCAGTAGGTTTTAAAGTCCCCGTATGCGCACCAACTAAACGCATCAAGCAGCCAACACACGCTTTATCACCTCCCCAGACTAATGGGTTGCGTATCACTTGCGAAGACAACAAGGGGCCTTGACAGGTCCCAGTCTGAGGAGGCTGGTTACACTGCTCGCCGGAAGGGGCGGCCTGACAGACGGATTCACGGATTGCTACCCACAAAAGGAAATGCGGTGAGGAAGGGGACTCTTCTACGCCATAATCCATTAGGAGGAGGCCGAACTTTTGACTTATTGTCGACCTCTTTGAGCTGATCGACGTTGCAGAGTCGCATCTCCGTCTGTTTCCCATTGTGTCACGAGCACCACATCCCACATGGCACATACCTGACGCAGTACGCACCGGGCCCCCTCCCCGGTTGGCTCGACGGAACGGGACGAGACGGCGGCAAGGGCCACTGCTACAGTAGCGTAGCTTCGGAATCCACGTCCTCGACTTTGGACGGCGGTGGCGGCGGCAGACGCGGCAGGCCTTATCCTCTTTCAAGCATTTGGACCGCGAACTGGACATGCCCATGCATTCTCGAATTTGGGATTGTCCAATACATGGCGGAACTTGGTATGGGGTGGGACGAGACCACAATCTGGTCTACAAGCCTTCAATTCACCCTTCGTTGTCGCGTAGCACCAGTAGGATATAAAACAGTTGGTCCAGTCTTCAATGGTGGGTTCAAAGAATCCATAACAATGGCCTGATCATCAATTCATAACGACGTCGGAAATCCAGTTTCTCAAGGGCCTAGACTCCAATGTCAATATCTTCCGAATACTACCCCATCCACCCATGGGCCTCGGCTAGTGTCCGGATCACTCAGGAGGTGGTTGGCAGACATATAGTCCCAGACACCGCACCGTTATGTGCCAATGACAGAATGGGAGAGGCCTCGAACAGTGTGGTGGGTCTGGAAACCGCTAGCAGTCTGAGACACGCAGATGGGTTGACAGCTACATGGAGTCAGGTGTCACCGATAGAAAAAGACAGCCAAGAAAATTACCAAGAAGAGAGTAACTCCGGTGTGGGTTGGGCAGAAATTCTGATCAATTCAATTCGACTGTACACGAACTCGAAAACACACCACACTTCGTATCCAAAGGTTGGTTTTCAACTGAATGCCCACATTGCTTTCTTTGCCATTTTCCTGGTGCCACCCCAAGAAAAAGTACCGAATCTCAAACGTAATGCTTTGTAATTCTTATGTACCAAATTCAAAAGCAATGTTGACACATCCCCAATCCCCAACATACGCAGACAACTGCACATCATATACCCTGTGATATCCGTTGGGCTCTCGGCCTATCAGAAGCTTTTTCAGTCCTTCTTCGAACTTTGCTTTCCCCTGTTACCCCTTTTCGATGTCACTGGGCGCCCCTCCTCCAGGACATCCAGGTACATCGGGAGTCTGAGCTGAGACCATATCGATCTCTGGTTATGCATCTCTGGATCGACACAAAGGGGAGACAGCCACAGCTGACTCATATGAACACCGAGATAACTGAAAATAGACGTCACCCGTTGATATCCGGGACCGAAGCATCTCAGTCCAAAATGCAGTCGCTGCGACAGAAACACATAGCTAACCATATCGAGAGCAAGCGTGCGTCCAAGAAAGAAAAGGTACATCGCACCACAACAAACTCAGCGTGCCACAGTCGAAAAAGTGACAACACACAAACCGCCTGCCAACCAATAACGACAAAAGCAGACCAAACGCCGCCACCCGCCATCCGGCATTTTGGCATCTTGTTTAACCGCGGGTAGTGCCGAGAGCGGGACTGAAATCAACAAAAAGCCTCGTGTTTCTCCTCAAATCATTGGCCTCACCTGTCAGCCGCATCGACGTTGCATCACAAAATCCAATAAGCGAAGGGCCTTGCCTTACCACGCCATGCCTGGCATTTCGAATGCCGTGCCATAACCGGGTAGGTCCGTGCCGAGAGCACAAAGTTCGAGACTCACAGATTAATACGGTGCATATCTTGGCTTCGATGTGTATATCTAAGGTCATGTTCCTACACCAAGTACACTATCGTAGACATACAGTTCTACTACTCCAGAACAGGCTTAACTGGCGGTCATATACTTAGACCCTGTGAGAACACTTGGCCACGAAACCCAACACAAAATATTGATGAACAGTGACGTGGCATATCCTGAGACAGACATTACATGTACTTGCTCACCGCTTAGCTATCTTGGACAGGACACCGAGCAAAATAGGTCTAGCCATCACTAGGAACCTTTTGGATGATCACCGCTATATACAAGAGCGCGAATGTTGCATAATTAACCCTAGATACCCAGCATTTATATGGACAAAGAACAGATATGCACTTATTAAGATGTGGGAGATATATCGCCGATACCAAAAGTACCACCGGAGTTACAAAGTCAAGTAATTCACATATGGATCACTCATATCTTGACATGTAATCTCTCGTACCTTACGCAGAGGTATACTTTGATTACAACCGTATGCAGATCATAGATGACACAACACGTCCTTCCCCCAACTACCTAAAGTCACGATTGAGACATTGAATACTACCATATGCTCACCGGTAACAAGCTGTCCACAGGACAGACAAACTACTGATCCAACGGCTAATACAGACGTGGAAGATGCCCCGAGATGATGAAGGATTTTTAGCAGAAACCTCGGGCACCTTGGTACCTATCATAGTGCAAATAGTTGAGCGTAGCAACGGAAACATCTCTCCAGCCTTGACCTCACCAGGAAAGACATGGGATGTCGTCCAAATCTCTTACCACGTAGAATCCAAAGTAACCGACACTCCATGAATACAAAGGCCAAGAATCACGCAACAAATGATGGACAAGTTGGACACAAAATCCCCAGTCACCATACGTCCCAAGCCTCCGACTACTACCTACAACATGTACCTAACAACCCACGACATAACAATGGGATTCCAGCCAGTTAAGCTACTTTGGTAATTTAAAGTTAAGCGAGCATCTTCTACCACCCAAAGGCCAAAGGGAAGAATGTTGACATGCTCCAGGTAATGTATCCATACTCATCTACACAGTGCAAAAATCCAAATCTAGACTCACCATCTGGGTATCTATCTTATCGCGAACCCAAAAGTTCAAGCCACCGAACGCCCCAGCCCAATCCTC
Organism: Rhypophila decipiens; assembly: GCA_033297075.1. NCBI lineage: Eukaryota > Fungi > Ascomycota > Sordariomycetes > Sordariales > Naviculisporaceae > Rhypophila > Rhypophila decipiens. The sequence continues at coordinate 28,694 of MU858186.1, forward strand.
AAATTCTACCACTTTTGGGAAACTGAAAGCAGGACATGTATGACTTCCAGCATATCGTACACCTACCACCAAAAAGCCACAAGTCCCCGTAGCTCAGTGGTCAGAGCGCGGACCAGCGTTGATATTTCACACAGCGTTTGAGATTAGCGAGTTTTCCAGCCAAGTCTATTCAGCGAAATATCAGCGTACCCGAGGTCAGCGGTTCGAATCCGCTCGGGGACATATTTCTCTTTTTGCATCTTCTTTCTTTGCCCGTTCAACTTTCTCTCCAACGTGATACCGGTATGTTGGGCTGAACATGATATGCCAAGGACCTGTTGTACACCGTGCGCACGGACCGATTGCCAAAATAGGAAGTTGGTGATGGCTTCATGCAGGATTTTGACCAGCTCCAGCCTGGAATAAGTATTCTGACAAACATGCCAACACACCAGCAGTGCAAGAGTAATCGCCGGGTATCATTTTGATGGACTGATAGGTAAGGTATATACATCGAGCTGAAAAAAGAACGCTGAGAGAAATACGTAACACGAAATGATTGCTTTACAAATAATGTGAAAAGTGCTGGAACAATGCAGCAAGTCCCGGTACGCTCTGGTCTTTAGTCGATCCTAAGCCATAGGGAAGTTCCGTTTCAAAGGGGCACTCGTGCCCCGTGTGGCGAAAGGGAACTGGTCTTCCTGAATGTCGACGCGAAACACAACCAAAGCCAGCACGCAAAAACGCCAAATGCAAAGACGCTTCAATGTCCCTCATTCTGCTCTCCAAACGGGTAGTTAAACTTGAGCAACCCATTCAAACCGCCAACCCAAGAGTCGTCATCTTGACCTTCGGCATCACTTCGGGTCGTAGACCGAATGACACACGGTACACCGCCTCTCCAGCCCTCGGGCATCTTTTCTAACCTCTCTCCCTCTACCCTGACCTCCATCCCAATACTGACTCCGATGCGCCTCTTCCCGTCTATACTCACCGGCAGCTCCCGTCCCCGGTTCCTCTTACTCAGCTTGAGCGTTACCTTTGACTGGAGCGGCAGCACCAGCGGCCGGAAGCTCAGACTCCGGGGACTAATAGGCGTGATGAGCAAGGACTCAACCAACGGATGAACAATCGACCCGCCAGCGCTGAGCGAGTAAGCCGTTGAGCCCGTCGGCGTGCTAATCAAGATACCATCCGCCACCGCTTCCGTCAATAGTTGGCCGTTAACATAGATCTCGATTATCGCGAGATGGGGATGAACACCTCGATCGATTGACACCTCGTTGATGGCGTGCATTGGTTGGTGACTACCGCCTCCGTCAGCCGGGCGTGCCGATGGCACGGTTCCATCTGGCGTATGGTCCGGAGGAGTCCCGAGGTCCGGCTCGGCGGTCGAGGTCGGCATCAGCTGGTCCGAAATGTTTCGCCCTTGGGCATCATATATCCCGACGCGCAGTCTGCTCCGGAGGAGAACCTTGGCGGTGCGGAATAAGCCCATGCTCTTGCCGTTCCCCCGGACAATGTCCCAGCCGGTTGGCGACGATGGTGTCTGGTCGTCGCCGTTGGCATCCTGCCTGTCAACCCGTCGGCTCGTGACGGCCGCTTGTGTGTGGGGAGCAACCAGGTCTTCCACCGTCACGGGGCTGCCGCTCATATAACACTCTCTCCAAGCCCTCTTGTACTCGTCAAACTTCCATTCCCCCAGAAAGCCGAGTGTACCCATGGAAAACGAGAGGATCGGAGGGACGATGGTCTGTTGGGAGAAGAGGCTAGCTGCTCGGAGGATGGTCCCATCTCCACCCATCGTGGTCACGAGATCAATCTTTTGTGCGAATTGGACAGTGGCCTCCCTCGCGTCGGTCGTGTAGATCGGGAAAGGAAGAGTCTCGTGTATCTTTTCGGCTACATGGTTCTCGAAGACGAGATTGAGGCCCGGGTAGTTGCCATGGACGTGTTTGGCGAACTCGACGGCGGAAGCGATAACATGGGGAGCATGCAGCTTGGGCATGAGAAGGATGTTGCGCGGCGGCTGGGGCCAATGCAGCGAGAGCAGAGACGACGTTTGAGACTGTTGATAATGTGGAACGATTCGGTCGGGAAGGGTCGAGATGTCGACGATCCTCCTGCGGATGGACGAGGACGAGAAGAACCGCCTTTGAGCTACCCTCGGCAGTTGGAGGGAAGCCGCCATTCTGGTCGAGTTCATGGCTGTTGAATACGATAATATCGGCATGCCGACATATTTGTCATGGCAGTGATGTCCATTATCCACCTGTGCTGTGAAGCAGAAAAATAAAACCGTTGAGCTGGAGCAACTCAAGCTCGTCACAGGGGTGGACACAAATGATCGACGAAAACAGCCGACGCTATCCAGATGGAGACCAATCACAAGGTCGATGATGCTGAGCTCTTGGCAGGCATGAGCTGGTCCAAGCTCCAGCCAAGCTTTAACAGCCCCCATCCCCACCTTACCTGCCGGCGGCCCACCACGCTAGACAAACCCCTGGGTCCCCTAACCATCTGTTCGGTGCAACAGCCGAACCTTCCGTGATGTTCGGACTGTCAACTCCAGATTCCTCCGTCAGTTGTCTTGTGACAGCCAAGATATTGGAAGGGACTCGCAGGCGAGCCTTTTCTCTTTTCTCTTTTTTTTTTTTTTTTTTTTTTTGTTCCATGAAATAGCTTTGCAACGGCGTCAAGGAGCTTCGCGTGTGCAGTTTTTCACATCACTTTCACTAGCATTTCGGTCAAGGTTGAGCTGATAAGGAGCATCCTTAAGCTACAGTACCTACGATCGTGGCACACGTTGCAGCGTCAACCTATCAGGGTGCCTTGAGCCGAGGCTTTGCTGCCTGCATTGTGTTGGCTTTGACTCCGAACTCCCAACTCCATCCATCACCCCCTTCGTCTTTTATTCCACCGACAAACTCCTGTTTCTACACGATTCGCTTCTTGCGCATTTGCTACTTTTATTTTATCATCTCAAAACCACCTGCTCTCCCAGAGCTCGCGACCCCCGCGCACACCCCGCCATGGCGACCGAAATGCGCAAGCGAGTCACGGAGCCGGCCCCGTCCGACATTCCCGCTCCCGAGATGCTCGCCGGCGCCTCGCTCACCGACAAGAGCAAAAATGTTCCACATCCATCTGGAAAGGAGAAGCATGGCCAACTGATACAGGTTTTCAGGGTGGTGTCGTTTGCCGTCTACTTCACGGCTGGTTGCATTGCGTATGCACAACCTCCACTCCTTGGAAGATCATGATCGCGTGCTAACGACATTCCTGGTGTAGCATCAGTATTTCCCAGTTCGTCGGTGCACCCCTTTACTGGATCAACCGCGATCTGTACTATGCATACATGGCCTTGACGAAGCAGTCCTTTGGTCTTTTGACGACAGCCATGACACAGTGGTGGGGGCCAACGACAATCCGGATCAGTGGAGACGCCTCCGTCGCGGACCAAATAAGGAAAACACCAGACGGCATGGTGGAGTTTGCGTTCCCGGAGCGTATGGTCATGATTGCGAATCATCAGGTTCGTGGCAGAGGTGGAATACACCGACAGCTGAGCCAGAGGTTGCTAACAGGAGTACAGATCTACACTGACTGGCTATATCTGTGGTGGGTGGGTTACGCGAACTCGCCAAAGATGCACGGATATCTATACATTATCCTAAAGGAGTCTCTGAAGTACATCCCCATCATTGGACCTGGTATGATGTTTTATGGATTCATCTTCATGTCCCGGAAAATGGCCGTCGATCAGCCGCGGATGGCGCATCGGTTAAGGAAACTGAAGACGCAACACACGGCACCAAACGGGGAGAAATATCTCAACCCAATGTGGTTATTGCTCTTTCCTGAGGGAACGAACGCTTCTGGTAATGGCAGGGTGAAGTCCGCAAAGTGGGCAGAGAAGATAGGAGTCAAGGATATGGAGCATATGCTCCTGCCAAGGAGCACAGGCATGTATTTCTGTCTGACTGAACTCAAGGGGACTGTTGACTACGTGTACGACTGCACGGTTGCGTACGAGGGTATCCCGTAAGTTAACCCCCGACTCGGATTCTCTTTCTGGCAATTGTGAGCACAGCTGACACGCAACATCAGACGAGGCAAGTTCGGCGAGCAGTTCTTCACGCTCTCCAGCACGTATTTCCGGGGTCAACCACCAAAATCCGTCAACTTTTACTGGCGTCGTTTCCGTGTTGCTGATATCCCTCTGGAGACTGCCGAGCAGTTTGATCTATGGCTCCGGGACCGGTGGTACGAGAAAGATGCCCTGATGGAACAGTACATCACCACTGGCCGCTTTCCCCCGAGTCCTGCGGAGGCTGTCACCTCGGGCCACGAAGGCCATCTCGAGACTGAGGTGCGAACCAAGCACTGGTTCGAATTTCTGCAAATATTCGTGGTGGTCGGGATTGTTGGCCTGCTTTGGAACAATGTTTGCAAGCTCTTGACTTGGGCCAAGGGCTGACTGACACCTCTAGTTCTGGAGAAGAGGTGACCCGGGATGTCTTTTTTGGTCTCCACCAACGTGCAGTCCTCGATGCAAGCTCACCTCTTCAGCAGCAATCAGGACCTGCCACCTGGCGCAAGCATTGGTTTGTTTTCTCTTGGGATTTTCCTTCTTACCTTTGGGTCTGGCGTGATTGGATGGGATGGGCATATCGGATGGGAGTCGGACTGAGTCGGCATTGGTCATGAGCATGATGAACGGCTAGGATACCCTCTTCTTTTTATTCTTTAGCTCGGCATCCTTTTTTTGTTCTAGCAATTACAGTCATTGGTTCTTTGAGTATGGGGCAGCGCTTTTCTTTTCTGTGCGGCGCTTCCACGTAGCGTGGAAACGTGGATCTCGCAAAGATGCGGGTTGGAACTGGCGGCGTGCGGCGTTTTGATAGCTTCATCATTCCTTTCTCTTCAATTAACCCTATTTCATCTCCTCCGTTGGCTTTCAGATGCGAATTTCCATTTCTGTATCATCCCGTAAAGATACCATCCAGACATGAGCAGACGAAGGAGCCGGACCGACAGCCGCTTGATCCTCCGCCATCTACCCCGGACTCCGAATCCGGCCCGAAACGGCATGGGCCTTTCGATATGGCGCCAAAACTTCGGCAATGGGGCTTACGACGATGCAGTTGCCGAAGTTTCTGGGTACCTATTTACGAGGGGCCAATCGGCTTGGCTCCCGTCGGGGATCGAGAAATACGGTAGAACGGGCAAGGGGGGGCTGGGTACCGGGTAACGTTCCCGGTCCCGGACTAGCATCGAAGTCGAGGAAGGAGACCACACTACGGGCTTAACATCGGCGTGCTTTAACTTGGCACGTCTGGCCCCATGTTTTGGTGAGTACACCGATGCCCTTTGGGAGATTCACCGCCTCCCTTTCTCGTCTTGTTTTCCTTATCTTTTCGTCTTGTGATCCGTTCAAATTTTCTTCCATTGGCGGTTATGAAGCATTCGTGTTAATTTTGATAACAAATGGATTGTTAGATCCGTGGCAGTCTCCGAGATCCGACGATCAACGGGCGGAACTGCTCCATCTTTGACCACAGAGTGATCAACAAGAAGCACCCCCGTTTGATGTGGTTCCTTCCCCAAAGGGCCGCTAGCGGAGAACTTGTCAACAGTTGTATCGGTTCGATTGCGGGGAGATTGAAGCCAGGGAAGGTAGTGTCTTGACCTTCTAGTCTGTTCGCAATTTCTCCTTCACAGGGCAGGAGTTCATGGTACCCGGTTCTTGCCCTTTGGTGTGCTTCCACGAAGCTCCACTACCTTCCTCGACAGATCAAGATGTACCTTCTTTAACACAACATACCTTCCTTGATAATTTAATTTAATATACATTCCTCAACACCTGCTTCGACAAATCGACATACGTGCTTCGACAGATTAATCTAACGTAAGGAAGGTACCTTCCTCAACAGATGGCTTGGGCCAACTTGGACGGGTAGACTCGCAGGAAAATCAAGGCCCGTCATTCTACGGCCAATCTCGAAACACCTATCAATCTACAACAAACTCAACCTCATCGCCATCAAAAATGGAGGGAAAAGGACACGACGAGGAGAAGGGCTTGCCCATCCCATCGGTTAGCAGCCACGCCCACACCACGCCATCTTCACCCCAAACTACGATTGTCGGCAGCGCAGAGCATTCTTCGGAAGATCTGACGCATGTCACTTTGGCCAATGCCACTGTGGTGTCTTTTGAACCCGGCGATCCTACGAATCCGCACAATTGGTCAACTCTCAAAAAAACACTCATCGTTCTCACCTGTGCCTTGATATGTACAAACAGCAGCTTGGGCTCGGCGCTCGCGGCGAATATCACACCTTTCATGCACTCCTTCCATGTGCCGCTGGGACCTCAGACTATCCTCCCGACCTCAGGTGCGTCGCTGCGATCCCCAGACCTCCAGTTCGAAACTTAGCTGACACAATACAGTCTACCTAGGCGGCTTCATGTGCGGCCCTCTGATGTTTGCCCCCCTCAGCGAACATTACGGCAGATATCCCATCTTGGTAATCGGCTTCACCTTGTTCACCTTGTCGACCTTGGGGACCGCCCTAGCACCCAACTGGCCTGCCTTCTTGGTCTTCCGTTTCTTGACCGGGGTATTCGGCGCACCACCCATAAGTGTCGGTGGTGGAGTGATTGCGGACATGTTCAGCGAAGAGATTCTCCGGGGCCGGATCATGATGCTATGGGGTGCATCAACTTTCATGGGACCCCTGGGCGCACCCGTAATCACCGGCTTTACGGCTGGAACGATCGGATGGCGGTGGCCTTTCTGGTACGTGCTTTTGTTTCTCACCCTCTACTTGTCCTTGGCCCAAATTCCCACCTCGTGGAAAGCATTTATTACATAAGATGACTCAGTTTATTCACTTATCGAGAGGCTCTTAAGAATCACGGATTCTAGCTCTTGAAAAGGCTACATCCTATTATCCGTTGCCCTTTGGACTTGGGACATGCGCTAACTTTGATATTTATTTGCACAGGATTGGATTTATCCTTGCTGGTGTATCCTTCATATCAGTCGTTCTGTTGCCAGAGACGCTCGCATTTAAGATTCTGAGAAGGAAGGCAGAGAACCTGAACAAGCAATCTTCGACTGACGAGACTTTTATTTCGCCGGGTGATATCAACAGAGGGAGTTTGGCACAAACCATGGTAAGTCGAGCCCGTTCAAATCATCATGGGACAGGATTAGATGCCCCAGCCCTGTCTCCCCTCGTTGTTCGCCTTCCACTGCCCCATTCATTCGGCCGGTGATGCTGATGACGATCGGCAGAAAATTACGCTTTCCAGACCAATGCGTCTACTGTTCAGTGAGATGCTTCTCGGGCTCAGTTGCGTTTACATGGCGTTTGCGTATGCAGTGTTTTACATGTAGGTTTTGTGGAACTCGGATTCTGGCAGCTTGGCAAGCTTGGTGGGTGCTGACGCAAGAAACCTCCCTGGTCAGGATGCTCAAGATCTTCGCCCACATCTTTACTGGCGTGTATAATTTCAGCTTGGGGTTTTCGGGACTCGCTTTTACCACTAGTACGTTCATGTTTCCCCTCCCCTCTTGTTCTGTCTGTCATCGCTAACGATTTCTTGGACAGTCGGCGTAAGTCTCAAAGCCTTGTTGGTCCGAAAATGGAGCTAATCTTCTCACCTGCTCTAGCTAGGTACAATCAGCGCCTGTGTTGCCAATATTTGGTACGATAATATTGCACCACGAATTGCAGCAAAGCATCCAGAGCGAAGGCCCGAGTATCTACGACTCCCACCCGCCTGCGTGGCCGGTCCCATGTTGGTCGTTTCCCTCTTTTGGCTCGGCTGGACATCACGGGCGTCGGTGCATTGGATTGTACCACTACTTTCGTAAGTCTTGGATCATGAATCCAAAGCTTGACACGTATATTTGCTGACAGTGGATGCTTTATTTTGCAGAATGATACCATATGTAGGTTCTGGCAAGACCATCCCAGCCTTCCGAGTGCGGTTTCTAATATTTAGTCCAGGGCTTCGGGTATCAAATGATATTCAATTCCATTCTCAATGTAAGCCTTCCTGAGAGATCGATGGCGTCTTCAGAGATAAGCTTTTATTGTACGTGTGCTTACCTCGGAAATCGATCTAGTACATCACGGATGCCTATCAGATTTACGCGGCCTCGGCGCTCGCAGCATGCGGTACAACAAGGTAGGCCTCCACGCACAGCCAGGAGTGGTGTCACCGACTAACAGCTTCAAGGTCCCTCGCCGGTGTCTTAATCCCGTTGTGCGTAGATAATATGCTCCACTCACTTGGGATTGCATGGTCTTGCACTGTCCTGGGATTTATTAGCGCGGTCTTGACCATTGTTCCGTTTCTGTTCGTTGCATACGGAGAAAAGATTCGTGGACGTAGTCGCTTCAGTTCTACGATGAAGCCACCTGAGCTTAGCCCGCCAGTTGGGGAACTGACACGAGTTATATCTGCGACTTAGACGCAGTGATGGCTCAGTCCTTTGGTCGGTGATGGGATGATTGGGATCTTGGGAGATAAAGCTGTTACTACTACATTGAGACCTTGCTACCTTTAGACTTTACTTGATTTATAGACATTCTATCCATGATTTAAACTACCGCGGTCAGTTATCATACTAGAAAACCTTGAACCGACAACGTCAAAGCCCTTACATGCAACGTTAAGGGGCTTGCTCGTAACTTCTAAAGGCCTCTAAACTTCCAACCGCCCGTTTTCTACGACTGTAAGAGCTTTGTTTGCAAGTCCCAGGCGCCTTCTCACAGATCCAAGAGCATTATTTACACCTTTCAAGGTTCCGCTCACAATCTGAAGGCCTTGAACTGACATATGGGAGAAAGAAAGCCAGCTACTAGTCCATGACCAAGATTGCGATCAGTCATCTAGAGTTAATTTCTTGTTCGGACGCTGACTTTTTGGCTTTCGTATTACTAAATTCCACTGTCTATTATTCATACTTGTATATGCGTCCCATCGAATATCAACCAACTGACTTTAAAAGCCATACGTCTCTCTAATCTTGTATGCCCCCAATCCCGTCGAAACGCACTGGGTATCCCATTTTCGAACGACACAAGTGCACTTAGGCCGGGAGAACACCCTGGGGAAAGTGAAACAGATTGTCCGGATCGACCTGCTTCTTGATAGCCTGGAGCCTCGGCAGATGCTGACCCCAGTATCTGGCCTGAGCAGTCTCCTGGTCCATCCTCGAGTCGGGATAGTTGATGTATTGGCCCCAGCTGTTGTCCTCCAGCGTGTTGGTAACGTTCTTGACAAAGTTGCCGACGGTGGTGAATCCCTCGGTGGGGTAGACTCCCTTGTCGACACGGTCGTAGAACAGGTACATGAAGAGATAATCCCTGTGCGCATAGGCAGTCTCGGCTGGGTCCGGCTTGGAGACGGCCGACGTCTTGCCGCCGTGGAGGTCGATTTGGACATACCAATCCCGCTTGTTGGACTTGGCATGCTTGAACCAGTAGCTGACAAAGGCCGCCATCTGGGTCTCGTTGAGCTCGTTTGTGTACAAACTGGACGAGTAGAATGTCTCATGCTATATGTGATGATGTTAGAGAAATCTGGTCGGATCAATTGTCAATCAAGTCTTGGCTGCCGTTGACTTACATAGTTGTAGGGGTGGGTCTGGTCAACATTCACGCCGTTGCCGAAATGTTTGACTTGGGCAAGCCAGTCACCCTGCTGTGCCAGGGCCAAAGTGGCATTTGTCTTCTTCATCAATGGTGCAAGTGCTGCCTGAAGACCGGCTTTGTCACCGTAGAAAAGACCCTCCAGATTAGTGAAGGCCTTGGCGATGAACAAGCGCATATTGAGCTCTGCCGGCATCTCATTCAACGCAAAGTCCTGAACGGCTTTGAACCCGATCGTGGCGGCAGCTTCGGTGCGCCAGTTGACAGGCGCGACGAAGATGGTGACAACATCAGGAACTTGAAAGGTGGCAAATCGGAACTCGGTGACGATGCCTATCGATGAGCCCGCTCCTCGGATGGCCCAGAAGATGTCCGGGTTCTCGGTCTTTGAGCAGTTCACCACTGTTGAGTTGGCAAGAACGACCGTCGCGCCGACTATCCAGTCCAGAGCAAGGCCCTTGGTGTGAGAACTCATGCCGTAACCGCCATGGAGCGCATGGCCGCCGACACCGACACTGATTCCATGTTAGCTCTGAAGAGAATCAGTTCCGGAATCGGGCAACGCTGTTACTCACCCTGGGCATGTGCCGTGGCTGACGGCCCTCTTCCCCTGATTGTATAACTCCGATGCGACGTGGCCTAATCTGGCACCACCTTCGACCCTAGCAATGCCGGTGGTGTTGTCCAAGATGATCTTGTTCATCCTATCCATCTCGATAGTTAGATGACCGTCTTCTCCTCCCAGACCAAACGACCCATAACTGTGGCCTCCACACTTTGCATTGGCCTTGACACCGATCCGAACTGCACACGCGACAGCATCTTGGATGTGCTGCACATTGCTTGGGACGACGATGCCGACAGGGGTATAGTTGAGTCGCAAGTTGAAGGGCGAGACGTCGAGCTTCCAATCAGGAGACTCGAAACTGTCGGTGGGCACACCTGACTTTGACAGACATTCGGCAAGTGCTTCTGCTTTGTCAAAGGGCGAGGCAACGGTGGTAGGCAAGATTGATGCCAAGCCCAGCAACAGGGCGGAAAGAGGGATTTGCCGCAACATGGTGTGTGGCCGGTCTGTAACGTGATATAAACGAGATGTATGACAGAGATATATGTCTGACCCGACGTTCTGAAACCGTGGGGATCTCCGTCTTCCGTTCTCGCTTCTGTCCTATACCCCAGATGGCGGGGATGAGAATCTGGGGATATGCAGCCCGAGTTTATAGTCGAGGGTTTCCAGAAAACAGTCTGGGGTATCTGAGGTCGGCCGCTTCCACCTAGTCGTCGCCGAAGAGCATGCACAAAGAAGAAGAATGTAGAAATGGCGCCACGCCGAGTCCTGAATCGTATGGCGGTCTCCCCACACTTAAATCTCCGTGGCTCGTAGCATCTCTGGACAAGAGCGCTCATCACTGCATCGGGCCACTTCAGCGATTTTGCCGATCAGTGTTTATTAACGGCCAGATTTGGCGGGCATTACTGCAGGCGAAACGGGCTGATCCCGGGGAACGACAAGACTGGAATGAACCGACGGGAGGCTGAAGCATGCCTTATGCTGGGGACAGGATTAATCTATCTCGCCGGGCAAACAATTCTTTTCTCCGTTGGGTCAGACTACCATAGTGAGCGATTTCCCATCTCAGGGGAGTGCAAGGGAGGCGCTGCACCACGTCTCCTGCAGTATAAGCCCGACTTGACGGCTCTTCGGGAAAGATAATCTGATGGCCACTAGGACCTCTGCTCTCGGATGGGGCCCTCGCGTGGGTGCGAGAGATCCGGACTTATCCACAGCGGTGGGACAAGCAAACGAAGGGAAGGCCGTCCCAAGGAGGATCGAGCCGCACTAGTCAATGCCATCCCGTGTCCGGTATGCGACCCAAGTAGATATCTTCATGGTTAGGTGTTGGGTCTAGATTGTGGCAGTCATGGGACACCTACTTGGCAACTCAAAACCCGCATTCTGTGTGGCGCTTCAGAAACAGAACCTCGGTGCTTGCCTAATGCTACTCATCGTTGGCCCTAGAACAAACGACGGACTCCGTGTATCTCTGTTCCAGGGGAATTGGCATCCTGGGTGCATCGCTCGACGATAGATTTGGGCATATGGTGGGCGGATAGAATTACCCGGTGATCGGCCTGGCGCACCCCTTCCGGCCGTACATTAATAAGACTGGTATCGCAAGGTAGCAGTGGATCATGGAGCGGCAACACGTGGGGAAGGGTATCGAATGATTGCTGCAGGTACCGTATTGCATCATCTCATCATGGGAGAAACGATAGTTGGAGCAGATTTGTCGCCGAAAAGTTACACTTGATGTGAAAGATTGAAGAATGGGGAAAATATCGAGTGTCAACGGGTCATCAAGCCAGTCTGCCCCACTGCAGTCTATCTTGCCATCCTCAAACCGCAGCTTACGGAAGAAAAGAATCCCCGGGACGATCCTTAAAATTCCATCAACACCTTTCTAAAAGATCCTCAGCGTGATTTTCATGGCCAAGTACGCACTCGTCTCCGCTTAGCCCAGAAGCTCCCTTCATCACGGGTAAAATGCACCCCAGGGCGAAGAAAAAGTCCAGCAGCATTTAGCCACCGCTTTGGCTGATCCGGTGGAATTGTACGAGAACCACTGTAGAAGGTTTACCTGCGAACAAGCGAGTCGGCAATCGCTTCCGTCTTACTTCTTCTTTCGGCAGTACACACCCAAAGCTACTCGGAGGGTCAGCCACCTTGTGCAGATGTCCGGGCAGAACCTAGTTATCGGGTCCCCAAATAGCCGAAGATTCCTGCAGCATCGCCCCTGTTTACATTGGATGCTGACAGAGATATATACGGTCCTATAAGTATTAGCTTCAGCTGAAGGATGGATCTGCGTAATGTTTATATTGAGCCCCCAGTTCATCGCTCCGTCCATCCGAAATGTTGTACTAGCCATGGGAAGTTGGCTGACAAGACTAAGACCAACATGATCTTTCCGACTGAAAGTGGCAAATAAATACACGAAATTGATCAACCAGATGAGCTCAGATGATAATCAAGGGCAGAAATGAAGCCATCGCGATAAAGCCAAACCAAAAGCAGTCACCGGACATGTTCAGTACACTCCATATCTCCCACCTGCAGCCCAACAGCCCGTAGAGGCGGCTCTGTTTGTCGATGTCACATATTGAGTTTGTCTGTTGGCCTTGTCAGTAAATCGAAAACTGTCAAGATTCAAGTACGCTCATGACTTACCCAACCCAGACGGTGACCCAAGTATTCTGTTCAAGCATTAGGAACCGTTGTTCAACACAAGGCGGAACGACTTCAGGACTTACATAAGTTACATAATCGACTTTATATTTGGTCTGTTCGGCTTGTTGAGCATAAAAGGTTGTTGTCGCTACACCAGCCCTGTCGCAGACAGTTTGGGTCGGTGGCGTACTGTCAAATGTTGTTAGCGAAGTCTCATACGACAGGAGCATGACTTACAAAGTCTCCGTAACGGATACATGGACTATTTTGAAGATTTATCTGGTTAGTAACTAACAAAGACGGAGGCTCGTTGCGAAAAGGAAGAGCATAATATTACTCACCGGTCTCGAGTGATGTTCGTGCCCGGGCTGTGGATGTAACCGTGCTTGTGACGGTTGTATCCGCCGTTTCTGTGATTGTGGTGGCCGCAGCAGCCATGGCCAGCTTGCGTACCTCGACGACGACTGAATAATTGTTCAAGATATTAGTCCTAACTCCTCACCTCAGACTGAACTGACGGATTGTCATCTCCATGTTTCTTACCCTCACCGTCAGCAGAGTCTCTTCTTCCTCTTCCACCACCGCCTCCGCCGCCTGCTTGATGTTAGCTCTCATGAACGACAAGCTCCAAGTAGAACGTGAAAGCACATACCACGAGAGCCGCCACCGCCTCCACCTCCGCCGGACCCTCCCCCAGAACCACCGCCTGGTAGGGTTAGCTTCAAATGAGCAAAGCACAAGTGTAAAAAATCATCGCGACGCTTGCTGGATTGTAAAGGAAACAACAGTACCTCTGTTACCTCCTCCTGATCCACCACCGCTGCCTCCGCCGCCGTTACCACCAGCGCCCCCACCGTTGCCACCGTTGCCACCGCCTCCACCACTACCCCCTCCTCTGTTTCCTCCCGAACCGCTGAAACCCCCGCCGGAAGAACCACCTCCACCACGTCCGCTTCCGGAGCCACCTGAACCGCCACCTCGGCTTCCACCGCCTTGTCCACCCGACCCGGACCCGGAACCCGATCCACCACTCCCTCGGCCTCGGCCTCCTCCTCCCTGACCTCCACCATTCCCGCCTCCATTACCCCAGCTTCCGCCAGATCCACTTCCCGAGCCCCCGCCACCTCGTCCAGACCCCGATCCCGATGATCCCGACCCCCCGCTGCCACTTCCGCCTCCACCGCCCCTACCTCCCCCACCATTTCCATTCCCATTTGAGTTCGACCACCCCCAGCCACCCGAGCCGAACCAAGGACGACACCCGTCCCCACAGGTACTCGGCTTTGGCTGACCAACAACAGGTGAATTATCCGGCTTCGGCTTCGGCTGGGCTTGCCCTTGAGGGTATCGACAAACGGCGACGACGGTTTGAGTGGTGGCGTAATATGACGTCTGCGTACCGATCGTGGACGTCTGGGCGATGGTTACCTCGATCGTGGTCACCGGGGCGGGGAGCCATCGTGTCAAGGTCTGGGTACGCAGGGCGTCGCCGCAGGCATGGTCGGTTATGGTTGGTGCGTCGGCGTAGGTTGTGTCGGTTTCTGTTAGGGTTGTTTGGATCGCTACACACAAAGACGGGGAAGGAAATATTAATTAGCCAAGCTTGCCTTGCAAAGGCCGTTTGTTCTATGATGAATGGCAAGGTTTGGTTTGTTGAGGGAGGGAGGCTAAGAGATGATAGTCGAGTTAAGTTTTGGCTTGACTTACTAACACCCTTTGCTGTCGTGGTCACACCAACCACCACGGTCGGTGTCACGGTAGTGTAGACCTTCTCCGGCGTCGTGACGGTGATGCGAAATTCTCTAACCACCCGGAAATTGACCGTCTCGGCTTGAAGTACAATCGTCCAGTCGCCGTTGTGCATTTGTGAGTACGCAATCTCACTGGTCAGCCTTCTTGTTAGCATGTACAGCCTCGATAAAGGTTCATGAGGTATGGACGTGTAGACGCTAACCAGCTAGACTGTTGTTCTTGGCCATCCTCTTGCATGCTGATACCGGTACACGGATACTGGGTGCCTTCGGGGTCGACGAGGATCGGGGCTACTGTATCGGCCTCGCCGCAACCTGTATGGGTAAGGAAGGGTACTACGGTCAGCAGAGGGAATGAGTGAAGAATGATCTGTTTGAAGTCTTACTCTCGAACATGGAAGTGAATGTGAACGGATCATCACTGCTCCCATCAACCAGATAACTCCCCCCATTGGAATAATCCAGTCCTGTGCATCTGCATGTGCCCAAATCAGCTAACGCGTGGAGAGAAAACAGGGCTATCCAAGCCAAAAGGCATTGGAAATAACAGGCCATGGCGGCCAGCTCGTTGTCGAATTTCTGTTCTTTATTCTTTCGCTGAAGGAGTCCCTCAGACAAACCAGCGACAGGGTTCGTGTTCGTAAAGGTGGAACAAAGGCCTTTAAGCGCATAGGTACGGCTGGTTCACGTTGCGATGGGATATCACACATCTCTATATGTGTCAGCTCGTCATGATTACCAGCTGTGATTGTATTTTTCGAGATTCGCAACCTTAGTTCTTCAACTTCTTCTAATCTATTCCCAATATCAAGTAGCATCTGACAGCTGCAAGCATATATCACACTCTGGCGACTTCCCAGAGACCTGGGAGAAGGAAGCGCACGATGTCACGGATATCCCCAACTCAACATCATGACTGATATTGCCTTGCTCAAATTTCGAGGCCATTCCTTGCTGTCAGATATCAGGCTATTTTGAGCGAGGCCAGATGAGGAAGGAGAAGTCTATAAACAATAACACCATGTCAAACTATTCTTGGGGAACTCATGCAAGTATGTGGCGACATATGCCAACGAAGACACCACAAACTAGAGGGACATGAGCTGGCAGATATAGCACTACCAATGACGTTTAAGGATGATGGGAGTGATGTGAGCCCAGGTGGTGCTCACGATGCTTCGTCTCGCGCTTCGAGGATTCTTGTGTGAGACTCAGGTAGTACGTAAATGTACTCGGGTCTTTATCAAAATAACCGGTCGGCGGGTTGTTGTGAAGGGGAAAGTGTGCGTGACCACATCCCCCTCAAAACAAGCCTTTTGACAGCCCGGTAGATTACCACCCCTCGTTGCGTCATGTCGGCAGCTGCGCTCGACGGAACTCCCCGATATTCTCCTGTTGGTCCAAAATCTCCGCCATAGCACCAGCGCGGTTGCAGTTTTCACGCAAAGTATGTAGGTAGAGAAGGGTTACCACGGTCCAAAGGTTGACCCGGGGAATTCAAGCTTCCCGCAAGTTTGTCATGGACTGACTGTATACCAGTACCAACACAAACCACACAAGGCGCCAAGGTGCGAGATTTTGTCAGGGCGGGAAAAGGAAGCAAAATATGTGTGGCGCCAGCGCAGACACTAGAGATCAAGAAAGAAAAAAGATTTGGGATGTACTAAAAAAAGATCTGGAATGTACTAAAAGAAATGCGTCAGCCGCGAATCGAACGCGGGGCCCATCGATGGCAACGATGGATTTTACCACTAAACCACTAACGCTTGTCTATCGGATAATTGCATATTGCATATACAGCATTTGACTTTTAAGTAGTTAGTGGATTCTGTCAATTTGTCTGATCTAGAGGCTAAGCACCACACCTAATCTTTTCGCTTGTGATTTTGCTGGTTGAGCTTGACTGCTTCAGGCGGCAGACGGCTCGACAAAAGGCCAAAGAAGACTTTTGGCCATTGGAGTCTGATAATTTACACCAACTGCTCCTTTTTAGTATGTGGCATCGAGTTCGGAAATTGGTACTCTCAAACGCCTTGCCATTCGCCTCAAGTCAAAATACTTAGATACAGGAACAAACCCTATACTCTATACCCGTCTCCTATAGAACAGCCATGGCAGCTAGCACGCCAAGACACCAACACGCCATGGTCCCAAATATCGAATCTAGCCCGGCAAATACAGCAGGCACCCCCAACAATGACCCAGTACTCCTCAACGCTGCATCAGCAGCATCATCACCAACACCTCCTGCTCCGTTCATATTTCCACCTCCCCCAGCACGTCCAGCCGCAGTCATATTGGCAATCAACGAAGAACCATTCCTATTCCCGCCGCCAGCCAGAGTACCATTTATTGCGCCAGCTGCCTCACCAGAGACAACAGCCCTAACGCTCTCGGCAACAGCAAGCAGCAAATTCTCAACAGCAAAATAAGCAGGCTTCTTTGTGAAATTAGCCGTGAACAGACACGCATCTCCCAATCCCGGAAATGTCGATGGGATCCAGCTGTACTTGTCGGTAAACTGCCACACCGTGATGCCCACACATTTCGGCACGGCAAGGCATGCCCCCACCGCCGACACATAATCCGTCGCTTGCTGGGCGAGATCGTCTTCCGAGGCGGGAAGTTTCGTATGCGCGATATCGAGCTCTGACAAGGTGACTTCCAGGTCCAAATCCGTGAATCGTTTCAGTGTCGCCGTGAGGTTTGCTTGACTTGGCGTGATCCCAACCCGGAGGTGGGCTTGAAAGCCCAGTCCGTCGATGCGCGCGCCTCCGTCACGAATTATCTGGACTATTCTTGCGGCGCCATCTGCTTTGCGCTGAGAGGTCTCGAGGTTGAAGTCGTTGTAGTAGAGTTTTGCAGTCGGGTCGGCTTTCGCCGCCGCGAGGAAGGATATCGGCAGATAGTCGGTCCCCAGGACCCGGAGGAAGACACTGTCGCGGAAAGTGCCGTTTTCGTTTAGGGCCTCGTTGACTACGTCCCAGGAGTAGCATTGCCCTTTGTAGTGGGATACTACGGTCTGTATGTGGTTTTCGATTGCGGCTGTTAGGGTCTCGCGGGTCCAGGTTCCGTTTTGGACTGTGAATCTGTTAGATCGGGGATTCGGGATCTAGTTTTCTTGGAGTGGAGGTAATGCTCACCGAATGTTGGAAGCTGCGAGTGCCACGTTCTGTGGCAAGGAACCTGGGTCAGTGACGTATTGCCGGATGGACGAGAAATGAACAAGACTTACAATGCGTGACATCTAAACATTTGTCCGTTGGCATCTACACGATCGGCAACAGAGTCCGTGTTGCCAAATTCGAAATCGCCCTCGGTTGGTTGTATAGGGCCCCATTTTTGCGAGTTTTCTGGCACGACCATCCCAAACTCGTTCTTGTTACTGGCGATAGCTTGATAGGCCGCATCGTCAAAGACATTCACGTCCATTGTATTGCCAAAATGGTGCTTGCCCGCGGCGACAAAGAGAGAGTGTAGGCCCCGACTTGGTGAGGGCGAGGAGGAAGGTGTCGGGGCCCGTATCGTCGTGCCTTGTGCTGAGACATATCTGGTATGGATTGAAAAGAGAAGAAGGGTCGCGAGTAGCGTTTTCGTAGCTAGTATTATCGTCATTTTACTGTCCAAATTCTGTGGTTGGATGTATTTCCTAGTATTTCCGAGAACAATGGGTAGACGTTCTAGAACTCGTCAAAACCAACGTTGGTGATTCGAACCCAGGATCTTCTGGAAAACTATTGTGTAACTCGCTGCAGGTCGGGAAATTCCTTGATCAATAATTTTCTATGGTTTCTGAAGCTCACTTTGTATCGAGGCATCTGATCTATGTATACTCGCAGCAAAACTTTCCCTTGAACTTCTGTCATTATCCGCTATACCAGTCTTGTATTCGCTTTGGCCTCAGAACATTGATTTCCCGCACACGCATTGATGATCTCCATCGCTTTTTTTGAGCTTCAGTCTTCATCCCAATTGCGTAGGCTGGAGTCGTCGGTTCTTTCGGCTGATGTAGATCATTCGCGTTTCAGAGATAATAGTCCCTCATCGTGAGACGCGAGACAAGGGTCGTGCGTCAAGGACAACATGTTATGCATAATGTTTTATGAAACGATGTTACAGTGGTCCGATACTTTATCCATCCCATGTTCCATTCTTCAATTGTTATTGAGTTGTCAGGTGCAGCGATTCGGAAAGAGAATCAAGGCCCGCGTTTGCCAAGGAAATGGCGATCCTACTCTGGCCAAACACGTCCCCAGGAATAGCCTGATACTACCCACTGTTCACTGACATGAAGATAATTTGTTGGTAAATCCAAAGGAGAGCACAGAAAGAGAGCAGCGTGCCGTGTCGGACTTCGGCGGTGGAGTGTACTCTGTGCACTTCTGCTGATAGAATGTTGTAGTCTTCATAACCCGATTACTCCGCAGTCCAGGGCCACCGAGTTGCACCGATGAAAGCCCTTGGCTGCCCAATGATGCATTGCTCTGTTCATTGGATATGCCTTCCTCATTTTTGGTTATTCGAGTCATGCCTTGTTTCTGCATCTTTATTGATCGGGTCTACAGGGCAATTACTCTGCCCCGAAAGAAATAAGCTCAAGACAGGTGGACTTCCGTCAGCGAACGTGGTAAATAGAAGCTAAAATGGATTCACCGTCCTCAGCCGCCAAGCCAATGTTACCGAGTACCTAGGCAGGAGACAAGATAGATTGCCGGTCCTCTTCTAGTAGGGATCTACAATAAATAACCGCAGCCTTCTTATCTACGACCTGCTGCCAAGAACCCCGGAGACTGGGCGTAAGCTGAGGATAGACCAGCCGACCAGCCAAGATCGGGTACGCCCCACAAACAGTACTGCGTATTCGTACTGTACACGGGCATATTCTTTATTCTATGACGAGGCGGCAACTCGGACTGTCAGAATGTTATTCGGACTGTGTAGGCCTAGACGCACTTTATATTCTAGGTCCGAGTCTATATGGGGTACAGGGACAAAGCGGGACAGAATCTCGTAATGAGAACTAAGACTAGACTTAGAAAAAGTGAACAGATTTCCGGGTTAAGACATAACAAAACAGTATTATAGCAGCGAGAAGATGAGTCTATCGTTTAGTTGATTTACTTTCCAAAAATGATCTTCGTAGGTTGTTACCTTGGTACCCTTGGCAACAAAGCTGCCTAGGTAGGCAAGGTCCGAATTGACGTAGCACAGTCCGAGTTCTCCACTTCTTTACCAAGAATAAGATATATCCAGATCCAGCAACCGGGAATGAGAGCATATCACACTCTGTCTGACCTATACCTTGATATGATGTATGCGTAGGCTTTCAGTCACCACTGAACTGCGACGTCGGCACGTCGTGCTGTCTTTCCGACCTTGGCATTGCATGGCTGTGCGACGAGATATCGGGAACGGGGTCCTCCAAATGCCGACAATCACTGACATTGTAAAATTAGGTGAAGAAAAGACCCGGATTTCAAATGCCAAAGAAAAGTCATCAGAAGGCGCCACTGTCATGGTCAGAGATATTACTGACAAATCGAGGGTTAGGGTTACGAAGTTTGATATCTCAAGAGATGCAACACAGTTCCATTTTGTCAAAATAAATTGTGGATCGAGAAGAGCACGACGCATGATAATGGAAGATTGTAGAATTTTTGTGGTAAATAATTGAATTTTCGAATATCGCACGGGAGACCTCTTTAGGTCTTTTAGCTACCTAGGTTCACAAGTCTGATATCGCTAAAATCTCAGAATCTGTGCACAGTGCCCGACATCACACCGCTCAAGAAATTACCCCTCAACACTCCCAAACAACCTCAATCAGCCCAATAGGGGGAACATCCAAGGGATAGCCCAGCGATGTCATGCCGACAATCTTGAAGCGCTCGTCCGCTTGGCGGAAGATGTTCTTCCAGTCCTCAGCCTCGCGCTCGCGGCCGTTGGTCTGCGTCAGCATCATCATGTCATACGCCCGGGCTGACCGCTCCGCCATCAGTGACATGTTGCCTGGCGGAGGGACCAAGCTGTCAATGACCATGATCTTGGTTCCAGGTCTCATGGCTGGGATTTGGTTCTTGATTATGCGAACGCAGTAGTCTAGATTGTTTTGTCTTTGGTTAGTGATTGCTTTGGCTGCCTACGAAGATGTGAATGAAGAATGAAACTTACGATCCGGCCAATTGTGGAAGCATTGTTTGATGATATACACATCTGCAACTGTCGTCTGCGGAGTAAAGAAGTTGTACGCCTCAAACTTGATACGGTCGCGAAGATCAGGGGGGAGAGCAGCTTCCGCGCCCTGGATCATGGGAGGTAGGTCCTGTACAATGAAGTTGGGATCCGGGGAGATCTTGGCAATCATAATGGCGTCCATGCCCCGTGATCCACCGACATCAACAACCGTGACCTTGCCGAGATTCTTGAACGGGCCAGCATTCGAGTGCAGGAACTTGGGCAGGTTTGGCGATCGGCTGTTGTACTTGGCAAAGGAAGTCATGGCATTGACGAATTTCGACGCGTGTTCGGGGTTGCTCTGCAGCAAGTCGTACAAAGTGACCTCCTTGCCGGCCATGATGGACACGGCCGTGTGGGTCGGCTCTTGGTCTTGCCACTTCTCGAGGGCCTCGACTGTTCTGCACTGCGCTTGGTGGGTATGTTCCGAGAGCAGCCAGAGGCCGTCTGCAAGCATGGGGTCCTCGGCCAGCTTGCGAGACGCCAGGGTGTGGGCGACAAATCCTTCGCGCGGCTCACAGAAGAGTCGGTGATGGCACATGGCGTATCGCAAAACCCGTCGAAGGTCAATTGGGTGGACTCCGACTTGTTTGCCAAGGTCGTCAAAGGAGACTTGGCCGTGAATGGGTACTTTCTGTGCAACTTTCCATTTCGAAATGGCCTGCAGACTGGTTCCGTTGTACTGTGGATGGTACCAATATCATTAGCCCATCGCTCACCATGCCGAGTTTCAGCAAGATTCAACATACCAGCGGACGTAGAGAGGGAAATGGACCGACCAAGAGGTCGACCAGTTCCATGGCGGCTGCTATGGCCTTGTTCTTGGCGTCTTCGACATGCGCACCATCGGGCCCAACCTCCATGACCGCTGGGCCATCGACATCGAAGGATGGAGGGGGAAGGTTGTTTGCTTTCAGGTAGGAGTCGACAACTTTGACATTGCGGAAGATGGTCTCAGAGAGCTTGGAGATGGTAGTTTCAGGCATGATTGGAAGATCCAGCGGCTCACTTCAGGAAACGAGAAGTGTCAGGGGCGTTGGGCGGGATTGGGAGGTGAATATGGAGAGATTGGGTATGGCTCGTTGGTGCGGAGAAAACGGTGAGTATGTATGCGCGTTGGTCGAGTAAAGTGGAAGCAGGTTAGATCTCACAAATTTCAGAAGATCTGAATTAGTTGTCGTCGGGACCTAAGGAGCGGATAGAAACAGAGAGTTCTAGCAGAGCATATGAGAAGGGTAAAGGCACTGGGATGATCTCGCTCGCGCGCAATCACGAATGTACAAGTGTCCATATTCCAGACAGTGGTCTGTAGTCTATGTGGGTGAAGAACAGTCGGTGTGAAGCCACATAGCAGGCAAAGTTCCAGGCCGAACTGGAACATCAAGAAAAGCACCTTGCATTAAGAACCTGTCCATTCCAGACTTGGTAAGGAATTTCCGTTCGTCTTGATTCTATTGTTACTTACCAACATACCAATCAGTCTATCATTGACTACATTACAGTGCATTGGTAGACTTTGATGACTTTGCATCCTCTATTGGCCGGGAACTTTCGCATCAGCCTCTCCTCCACGGGCGCCAAGCCGCTGACATCGATTTGCGGGCAGGCAAGGGTTTTTCTATACTAGGTTGCGTAACCATATTGTTTGGTATTCTTCAGGTTGTGTTGCCGGTAGGTGCGTCATGCCGATACCGTGTACGGTGTATGTCGGCTGTTGCCCCCCTTCTGGTCAATGGTCATCGCCCGGCGGCGACAACCAACATGATTTGTCCTAATCGTCAGAATCGGCGTCAAATCCTCCTGTAAACAATCAGACAAAGTAAGCATCCGACTACAAGAACGAAGAGAAAATATCTTGGCAGCGATTTCCCATAAACACGGGAAATATCATAGTTTGGGTGCTACTTTGATCTGACTGTTCTGACACAGAGAGTACAAGACAGGGGGTATCTCATCTACCCTACAATAGCGCCTTCCCATCATTCGCCGAGAGTCCGAACCGCGCCAAGGCTTGAGGTTCCAATAACGCCAAGGCTCCATGATAGAAAAGCCAAGCCAAGTGAATTAATTGGACGAAGGGGGGCTGACTTGGCTTGCAAAGAAGCCGGTTTGGTTGGATTGTTCCTTCGAATACTTGAAGAGTCACAAGGGGAGTACCAAACGAAGTTATTCCCCGTTTTCAGGAAGTAAAGTTGTAATCGTGTTAGGGTTCTAGCAATAGGTCCACTACTTTTAGATTTCTAGCTTCTTGCGGTTGAATAGATAATTCATACGTACACAACTACTTTTCATACATACACAACAATGCGGAGCTGCCAAGTACCTGGCGGCTGACCTTTCTTTAGTCCACTTTTCCGTACAAAAAAGGCGTTTTCCGGGGTCAACACTCATGACCACAATTGCTCGCAAACACAACGCTCAATTGAACATCGCCAATTGAACATATCGCTGTTTGAGGTGTAGTTGCGCCGGTGTAGTAGTGGTTTTGGCTTGATTGCTGGGACCCATGAAAGGGTGGCCTATTGTAGGGGAAAAGGCTATTTTTCTTGCCGACTGCCATGCGGGGAATGTTGTGTACGTATGAATCCTCTTTGATTATGTTCTGTTGGTTGCCTTGGTTCAGAACATTTGGCTTCTCAATGCTTGGACCTCTGGGTCTGTATAGAATCTTATCAGCAAAAGAGGAAGCTCAGTAAGCGCCAGCGCTCTTATCAAAGTCCAGTGCAGAATATTGCTGACGACAGGCTGCTGTACCATTGCATCCGAGCAGGAACGCCAAGCTCTAAGGTGCGACAGAAAACCCGGGACAAGTATCTTATCGGCTGCGCGTCTTCATTTGGTTTGATTGGTACTCTGGAGGAATGCCAAGGGCCTTGGCGACGTTGTCACTTTCGAAAGGCTGTGGACACAAGGCTGGGAAGCTCGCCGATCCCGACCCCGCCTTGCATGACCAACCAATAGTCATGTAACGCGAGCTATCAGCAATATTCCGTGAGGTGTAGTCAGTTGAAGTTGTCCAAAGAGGTATAACCTCAAATCCTAGGCTTCATTTTCCCAATTTGGTACTCAGTCATGCAGTGATCTTGCATGATCCTCTTCCCAAATAATAATTACCAAGCTGGCAATGCAGGGAACTGGCCTGCTTCCTCGCCGTATGAACATCCATGGGCGAGTTCAACATCATGGTTGTCTCCATCCCGAACAACACCCAGATTGGGTCGTGTCCCCGATCGCTGACCGTAGAACCTGAGAGGTATTTGAGAGATTAGAATGTGGGTCGTAGAAACGCTGGTGGGGCTTCATGACGACCCCATATCAGCCCAATTCACTTGACCATGAGGGAATGGTTTAGTGGTTCGAAAATATACATGTCGCGTCACGTCCCCCTCTCAGTAATCTATTAAGATCTGCACTCAAGGCACAGCCGCTTCCTCAACGAACAGTTGTCGCTCTCCATCTCAGGCTGTTCTTTCAACGCTCCCAACAGCAATTCAGTCCCAAAGGAAGTCAGAAAAAATAACCCGCCTGCATCAAGACATCCAGCAACATGTCATCCAACAAGATACTCTTCTTCGGCGACCAGACCGGCGACACAGGTCCCTTTCTCAAGGGACTAGTCGATCAGTCTAAAACCTCTCCAGCACTGAATCGCTTTTTCACTGATGCCCTCGCAACCCTACGACTGGCGATAAGCGACTTGCCCCGACACGAGCGGAAGCTCTTGCCGCTTGCCTCATTCCACTCGGTTCTTGACTTGGTCGAGCATCGAGAGGAGGGAGGGGTCATTCTGTCGACTATCCTCCTCTGTTTGGCTCAGCTGGGTGATTACATTCTGTAAGAATATCCCAAATACAAGCTTGCAAGCCCCTGAATTCGTGATTGTTTTGCTGACCTGTTCCATACACAGTCGCATTGAGCAAGATTCTAGTCTTGGAGTCGTCCAGGCAAGCAGCATCTTTCCGCGCGTTGTTGTTGGTTTCTGTACTGGGCTGCTTCCAGCGGCTGCGGCTGCTGTGGCAAGCAGAAACCTTTCGGAGCTAGTATCGATCGCCTGCCACATCACGTTGGTCTCATTTCGCGTGGCGCTGTATGCCAGTCACCGGTCCGCCCTGATCGAGGCGGCATCTGCATCAGACCGATGGGCCCTCGCCGTCAGCGGTGCGAGCTCAACCGCTTGCCAGTCTGCCATTAACCGTTTCCACCGGGCCAACACTATCTCTTCCCATAATCAGGTGTACATCAGCTCCGAAAGCGCATCAAACATCACCGTCAGTGGCCCGCCATCCGTGCTGAAAAAGTTCGAATCCACATGCGCTTCTTCAGGTTTCCGATATGCCAGACTACCCATCTTGGCGGCATTCCATGCCTCCCACCTCCCAGCGGCCGAAATGGATTCAATTATCGGCTCGTCGCCTCTGTTGTCCACTTCGGTTCTGGTTGGCTCAAAGCTCATCGACCCGAGCGGAGGTCGGCCATACTCCGGTGACAGCCTATCCGACCTGCTTCAGGGCGTCGTGAATCACATCTTGCAACAGAGGCTGTACCCACAGAAGGCTGTTGATGCTGCGCTAGATGCTCTACCATTGACAACCAACCTCACGGTCTCCATCCTCGGTCCACCTACTGCCCAGAATCTTTGGCGTCAGGCGCTCGCCAGTGGTGGTCTCGACAAAGAGGCCAAGATACAGCTCTCGGATGTCACTCAGCCATTGGGTTCAAAGAACCGGGGCAAATCCGTCAACAGTACTGCTGAACTGGACCCAGTCGTTATTGTTGGAATGGCAGGGAGATTCCCGGGCGGTCAGACCCTGGCCCAGTTCTGGGATACACTCGTCCAGAACAGGGACATGCACAAGCCTGTGCCCAAAGACCGGTGGGACACCGAACTACATGTTGATCCCACAGGTGATAAGTCGAAAAGCGCCCAATCATGGTACGGATGTTTTCTAGACCAGCCTGGCGAGTTCGACAACCTTCTCTTCAACATGTCGCCGCGCGAGAGTATGCAGACAGACCCCATGCAACGACTGCTGCTCATGGCGACATATGAAGCTCTCGAAATGGCTGGGTACCGTTATGATGTTGGGTCGCGTGGCGAACGTGTTGGGACATTCATGGGGATTGCCACGGGAGATTGGGCCGAGTACAATAGCAGCCAAGACATTGACATGTACTATCCCACTGGCGGGCTGCGCTCTTTCAACTCTGGCAGACTCAACTACTTCTTCAAGTTCGACGGGCCGTCATACGTGGTTGACACAGCCTGCTCGTCGAGTGGGGCTGCCATTGAGCTTGCTGTTGCATCTCTGACTAGCGGGAAGACCGACATGGCCATTGCGGGTGGTGCCAACGTCATGACCGGAGCCAATCTCTGGATTGGGCT
The DNA here is from genome assembly GCA_033297075.1 of Rhypophila decipiens. NCBI lineage: Eukaryota > Fungi > Ascomycota > Sordariomycetes > Sordariales > Naviculisporaceae > Rhypophila > Rhypophila decipiens. Next base: position 54,947 of record MU858186.1, read on the forward strand.
AGGCCGCGGTGGGTTTCTGTCTCCAACTGGTGGGTGTAAAACATTTGACGAGACTGCCGATGGATACTGCAGAGGGGAAGGCGTGGGCGTTGTTGTGCTGAAGCGACTCAAGGATGCCATGGCTGCAAACGATGAGATCCTGGGGGTCATTCGAGGCATCTCAACAAATCACTCAGCCCATGCCGCCTCCATCACCCAGCCGCATTCTCCATCCCAAATCAGCCTCTACAAACAGGTGTTGGGCCAGTCCGGGCTCAGTCCGGAGCAGGTTAGATATGTTGAGATGCACGGCACTGGGACGCAAGCTGGTGATGTTGTCGAGATGACATCAGTCACCGCCGCTTTTGGATCCCAGAGAACGCACGATAACCCCCTGTTCGTTGGTGGAGTCAAATCAAACCTGGGTCATGCTGAGGGTGTAAGTAACTTGCTCACTTCCGTCCGCAAAAGTTGTGCGTATACTAACTTGCTCGCTCTTCCAAAGGCTGCCGGCGTAACAGGACTCATCAAGACCCTCATGATGTTCCGTGAGAATGTCATTCCTCCACACGCGGGTATCAAGACACGGGTAAATCCAAAGCTTCCGCCATTTGAAGATGTCAATATCCGAATTCCTTTTTCCGTGGAGCCATTCCTGACGGACGGAGAGCCAAGGAGAGCACTTATCGGCAATTTTGGGGCTACCGGCGGAAACACGTGCCTCCTCGTTGAGGAGCCTCCCACGAAGAAGCCAAGCCAGGGGCATGACCCGCGTTCTCACCACGTTGTTGCTGTCTCTGCAAAGTCCCAAGCTTCGCTCCAAGGAAACCAGCAACGCTTGCTGGATTTTCTCACTGCCAACCCAGACACGCGTCTCGAGGACGTTGCTTACACCTCGACAGCCCGCAGGGCTCATCATGGTCTGCGTTCTGTCTTTTGCGTAGCGAGCATTAGAGAGCTCAAGACCGTGCTCGCTTCTTCGGGGGCTAGTGGTACTACCATGACTGCCAACAAGTCCCAGTCCTCCGTCGTCTTTGTTTTCCCTGGTCAAGGCTTCAACTTCTTTGGCTTGGCAAAGACATTGTACCAAACCTCGGCCACCTTCTCGAGGACTCTCGATGAGCTCCAAAAATTGGCGAAATCCATGGATTTCCCACACTTCCTCGGGGACATTCTAGACAACCAAGGAAACGATCTCAACAGTCTCAGTCCAGTCCGGGCACACCTATTAATTGTCGCTATAGAGATCGCTCTTGCCCGTCTTCTTCGATCCTGGGGCCTTGTTCCCGACGCAGTTGTCGGCCACAGCTTAGGAGAGTATGCCGCACTGTGCACCTCGGGTGTCTTGACGGTTTCAGAAACGATACGACTCGTGGGCATGCGAGCGCAATTGGTAGAAGACCTCTGCCCCAAGAATACCCACGGGATGTTGGTGGTTCAGGCCTCGGCGGACCTGTTCAAGGACCTCGTCTCGATAAATGGCCAAGTGGTTGCTCCTCACGAGATTGCATGCTTCAACAGTCCCAGCTCGATTGTCATCAACGGGCGCCTGGCCGACCTGGAGAAAATCCAGTCTGTCGTGCGCGACAAGGCACCGAGTGTCAAGACGTCGTATATCTCGGTGCCGTACTCGTTCCACTCAGCTCAGCTCGACCCAGTCCTGGAAGTATATCGTCAAGTTGCAGTTGGTGCTAGGTTCTCCAAGCCTACTATTCCTGTTTATTCAACGCTGCTGGGACAGAAGATAGACACCGACAACGTCTTCTCGGCATCATATCTGGTCGATCAGAGTCGGAAATCTGTCCAGTTTGAGCGAGCAATCCAGGCGATAAAGACCGATGGCATCGTATCCGACAACACGCTGTTCATCGAGGTAGGCCCTGGTAGTATGTGCACTTCCATGGTACAGGCAACTTTCGCTAGCACGCCCTGCAAGCCACTCCCTTGTCTCAAGTCAGCTGAGACCAGTTGGAAAACAATGTCAAGAGTCATTGGGGAGGCTTACGCAAGTGGTATTTCGATCGACTGGGCGGAATATCACAAGCAATACAAGCCGTTCCTGTCCTTGGTCGAGCTTCCGTCCTACCATTTCAACCTCAAGAACTATTGGATCCAAAACAATGGTGGCCTGGCCGCAGCCGAGAGGACAATTTCTCATCTTGAAGGAGCGATGGCTGCAATTACCTTGAAGCACAGCGGCCGAGATGGAGGATTTTCAGGCCTAGAAGGAGACGCACCACGAATCAGCACATGTCTGCATCGAGTCACTGAAGAGAAGATTGAGAAGGAGCAAGGCGCGGCAACGATCGAGTTTTCGACAGACCTACAAGATGCCCATGTCAGCAAGCTTATCGAAGGCCACAAAGTTATCGGCATCGCCCTTGCTCCAAGCAGCTTGTACAAAGAAATGGCGCTCGGAGCCGCACAGTATCTCTATAATCGTCTGCGTCCAGAAAATCCAATTCTGGCAATGGACCTCCATGACCTCACCATATCTTCGCCGCTCTTCCTTGACCAGAATCCTGATGCTCCGCCGCAGCTCGTGCGGATCATGGCCACTGTCCGCTCTGGAGATGGTAAGGTGGAGGTGAGGGTGAGGAGCGAAAAGAAGGAGCATTGTCGCTGTACCATTGATCCTGAGACATTGGATTGGGTCAAAGATTGTGCGAGGAAGGCACAGCGGATTGAAGCCAGGGCGCGGGGCTTAATGGCGAATGCTTTGTTGCCTGGTAAAGGTGCGCATCATCTGATTCGGGACATGGTATACAAAGTCTTCTCGCCCATCACAGAATATTCCACCATGTATCAGTCCATTTCCGAGATTTTTATCGACAAGACTTTCCGGGAAGCGGCTGTGCGCATAGACCTCCGAGAGACACCCAAGGAGTGCAGCTTTGCTTTCGACCCGAGCTGGTTAGACGCCATTGCGCAAGCCGCCGGGTTTTTGCTGAATTCGGACGTGGCCAAACCGGAAGATATGATGTGCATGTCTACCGGAATCGATACCATGCGTCTGACCAAGGCTTTCCGTGGTGGGAAGCAGTACTTGTGTCATGTACGCGCTGAATCGGTCATGGACAAAAATGACGAGCTTGTCTGTGACGTGACCATGTTGGAGGAGCAAACCAAGGGAGTCGTTGAGGTTGTGGCTTTGGGTGAGGGGTTGCGATTCAAGCGCATCAAGAAGGCACTGCTGCAGAAAATGTTGGGGCTAACGGGAGAACCACGGTTGGGAGTATCTACCCCGATTATTCACCGCCGGAATGCTCCGGAGAAAACCTCGGGCGCGCCTGCCACTTCGATAGTACCCCATTCGACTGCTGCCACTTTCTCCGGAACCCATTCTGGTCTGGGACCAATAGCCCCGCGAACGACTGTGACAAAGCCACCACCTCAGCACTGGGCCCCCCAAGTCCAAACAAAGCAAGAGGCGCCTGCCTCGGCTCCTGCCCCTGCTTCTACACCGCGCACCAGCACTGTTAATCATCAACTTGCCGCAGTTTTAAGCATCATCAGTGACGAGATTGGGACCAGCCTCGATGAGATTGAAGATGGAATGACACTTGAGGATCTCGGGATCGATTCCCTCTTGTCCGTCTCCATCACCAGCAGACTCAAGACCGAAAGAGATTTGGAACTGCCCGCGTCTCTGATCGCCGGCGCCACAACAGTTGCCGAGTTACGGGACCACTTCTCAGATGAGTCTGCGGTCGGGTCTGTGGCCGAGTCAGTTGTCGAGTCAGTTGTCAATGAGGCTGAATACTCCAACATTCCATCTGAGCAAGGAAGTAGCTCATCCTTGTCCTCGTATTCTTACCTTACAAACGACGAAGAAGGCAAACAAGACTCGTCAGTCGCGACATCTGCTAGCGCTGGGTACCAAGAGGAGAAGGCCCTTGCCCGGAACGCCAAACCTGCCGACGATATTTCCCCGGATTCCATACATGGCGTCCCGCAATTTCCCGTGGTCGACAACAGCCGTCCGGGGGAAGAATCAGTCCTCATCGATACCATACTGGACGCCATCGCCAAAGAAGCGGGCCTGGAGGTTGATGAAATAGGCGAGAATACTCCTTTTTCTGATCTTGGCCTTGACTCCTTGATGAGCGTGGCCGTTATTTCTAATGTTAAGGATACGACCGGCGAGGAACTTCCTGCAAACATATTCGCCGACGGATGCCTAGCTGATTTGCGAAAAATCTTTGGAGGACGGCAAGATAAAGAAGCAAATGACGGTCTCACAACATCAAATGGTTCGTATTTACATTGATTTTGTAAAGTCCCACGCAGAAAGTCAAAGCTGGTGCCCCATGTTTGAATCGCGAATCTCTGAAGAAAATGCGCTGACACATTCTTTGGCAGAGCCCCCGGTGAAGACTTTCAATGCGGCTGACTACCAGAGCCGACCTGTTCTCCTCCAAGGCCGGCCACGGTCCGAGGGGCCCATCCTGTTTCTTGTCACCGACGGCGGCGGTTCAAGCTCCGTCTATATCCATCTCCCAGCTCTAGCGCCAGGTCTGGCTGTCTATGGACTCGACTCGCCAATGATAGGTGGAAAAGAAAGCGATTTCTTTCTGCCTGGCCTTACTGTCACCGATGTAGCCTCGATTTATGTCCGCGCCATTCGCTCAATCCAACCCAATGGTCCATATATAATTGGAGGCTATTCAATTGGTGGGGTGTTCGCGTACGAGACCATGCGGTATCTGACAAGCACCGGGGACAAGGTTCATTCTTTCTTGGCGATCGACTCAACCTGCCCTTGGGGTCTGAAGGATACGTTTGATCTGACGGTCGATATCTGTGAGCGCATTGGCATGTTTGATACCATCTCACCAGAAGACAAAAGAAAGCCCGTAACCGAGGCCCAGAAGATGCACGTTGCAGGCTGTGCCTCGGTTGGAAACAGACTGCAGCCCATACCTCTCGCCCCTGAGGACCAGCCAGTACATGCATTTTGCGTTTGGTCCCGCATCGGTCTGATCACCCAGGTGGCTGACAGAATGATAGCCGTCGACCGTGCCATGGCCGAGGAGAGGGGCATACAGTTCCGTCTCCAACCGGAGATCATTGAAAGGCTTGAAGCAGAGAAGACTTCGGCTGGTCCTCGTGGCTGGGAGAGATTGGTTGGCAACCATATCAAGGCATCCATGATTGAAGGAGATCACTACAGCATAATGATGCGCCCTCGAGTAAGTCGGCCACTTGGTACTCGACATAGCTGGCCATCCATATCTAACTTCTATCATCTCATCAGGTCAAAGAGGATCTTGGACCCTTGTTGCAGAGCCATGTCAAGCAGATGCTTTCTGACTACCCCAAGCCGATTACCACAAAGGTTATAGAGTCAGCGTACAGGTCAGCCACCTTCCTTGCAGCCTCCTGGGCTAAAAAGGTGGGGTGTTTTGATTTTGCGGTTAGGGTGGGCCCCGCCCAGAGACTTCTTGGGCTCAGTTACGTGACCGAGGCTTTTGCAACGCTCGGTTGTCCCCTTGACACCATCGAGGCTGGTGCAGTCGTTGAGCTAAAAGGAGTTTCGGCGAAGCTCGATCCACGGCTGATTAGTGCCCTTTACGGGATTCTTGCGGATGGTGGGCTGGTCAAGGAATTGCGGCAGCGTGGTGGAGAAGTGCTGAGGGTGAGAACGTCAGCCCCTCTCAACAAAACAGCTGCACACGCCATCTACGAGGAGCTGCTTGCCGATGCGCCATACGCCGTCACTCATCAGCTTTTACATGCGGTAGGATCTCGGCTGGCCGAATGTCTGACTGGAGCAGCAGATGCCACCCAAATTGTCTTTGGCCAGCATCGCGCCCTTCTCCAAGAATTTTACACCACAGGCATGCCCGATTTTGTGGTCGCATCGAAGCTAGCTGCCGAGCTCCTTGAAAAGATATTCGCTTCTCATTCTCAGAGTAGGCTGGTTGAGTTGCTCGAAGTCGGTGCCGGCCTGGGCGGGACGACAAAGTACATCATAGACAAGCTGACTGCCGCTGGCGTTCCCTTCCGGCTCACATACTCTGATATATCACCCTCGCTCGTTTCCGCGGCGCGCCAGCGGTACAAGAAGCAGTACCCTAATCTGCCCAACAACGTCGATCTGGAGTACACGACGCTCGATATCGAACAGCCGCCCCCTCCTTCTCTCAAGGGTCGCTTCGACGCCATCATCTCGTCAAACTGCATTCACGCTACCAAAAGTCTCACAACGTCATGCCACAACGCAAGGTTGATGCTCCGACCAGGTGGTTTCCTTGCAATGGTCGAGATCACCAACGAGATTCCCTGGATGGATCTGGTCTTTGGCTTCATGAAGGGGTGGTGGCTTTTTGACGACGGCCGGAGGCACTGTCTTGCAAACGAAAAGTTCTGGCGAACAAGTCTTGAGTCTGCAGGCTTCAAGCGCGTGCTAACGTATGAGGATACGGAGGGTCAGCCCGTGAGTAAGGGGAAAGAGGGGGTTGATGTTTGGAGACCTAACCCCCAAGTTATTGTTGCGTGTACCTGATCATTCGCTTAGAATTTCTCTAAAGGTTGTTTCTTTCTCATTTGTATACGAACTAGGATTTTTATTAGAATTTCAATGCCGTCTTCCTTCTGTCCCTTATTCGGTATATGATTTCTGTGTTTACACATTACTCATTACGGGTTTGACCCCTTATGGTTCACCCGGTAACGCAATGAAAACCCTAACCCTTACATGGGCGCAAATTATTATTTGAACCCAAGTGGGCCAAGTTGCCACTCATAACAGTCCGAGTTGCCTACTTCTACAATTAATGATACTCTGGATATTCGCAATTGGCACTGTCGCACGAGGATCCAACTCATCTGAGGCGTCAGTTCTGTTTCTCAACCACTGCAAGTCTCCGCCGCATTCTAGCCATTTTTATAATAATCCACTGCCTGCCTATATGTCAACTTAATTGATGCAGCATGAAGCAGGGGAAGTACCAGAATCACCAACAACCCATGAAATGTCACCCACCAGCCTGAAGAGGCTTGTCGAGTTGCGACCAATCAAGATCCCGAGACACTTCTGGATGCATTTCCTGAGTGTTCCAAAAGCTTCCACAGAACCAAGATTGAGTTTAAGATTCGGTTCGGTGTGCAAATGGGAAGGGACGGCTCTCCTCCCGGGCAGCCCCTCCCAGATACCGATGGGCTCTGGAAACTTGCCTTACCCTTTGGGCTGAACGCACCTTCCACGGTCTTATCGTCTTTTATGCCGGTGTGTGGCTGATTTTCTCGGGATTTCCGGTCAATCCGCCAATGGCAAAGGAATGGGCATAACACATATTCACCTCAACATCAAATGGATGACTCAGCAGTATCCTGTCCTTTCTCACCAACTCGATCCCGCCCCCTTTAAAAGCAAGATTTACAGTCACTGCTTTCAACTGGAGGGGATGTCGACAGCAGAGATGAGTTGGGCATAGCTCAACGGCCAGCTTCGGCGGCTCAAGTAATTCCCCTGTACCCCTCCGGCCTGCAGCATCCTCCCGATTGACCCCTTGGGGCGGGAGGGTGTCGGTTCAATTCCGGGCACGATCAACAACGAAAAAAAAGCCATTGTAAAAGGCTTTTCTCAAAGCCCCTTCTGGGGCCTTGAGTTTTTGCCTTTTTGCTTCAATTAAATGATTAAACTTTCTTTTGCTCTAATTGAGTCAGTCATACTTCATTTAGAAGGTTCCTGCCAAGGTAGATTCGCTTCATGTCCGAGCTGAGGATGGTCCAGTTCACCACACCAACCAACAGGTAATGGTGGTGTATGGCGGCGGCGCAGTTTTATGCGATCCAAATCTTTTCACACCAACAGGCTGCCACTGCCTGCTAGCCTGCTAAGAGATCAAATCTTCGGGATCTGAAAACCACTGCGAACTGGTGAAGTGAGTTGAGGAGAGTGGACTAAATATCCCAAACATATGCTAGCACAGCTTGAAAACAGTTTTCTGTCATGAAACGAGATTGTTAACCACGTCACCTCGAATGTGGCTGCTCCCACGATCGGCCAATTTGGGTAACTTTTCCCGAATTTGTCCAAGAGGTACATATACATTCCTCGGCAGAATGTGTTGTTCTTGCAGCTAGTCGTGTGCTGGCTAGGGGAAAGGCTGCTAGCAGGTACTGGTACTCCCCTATCTACTGTAACCTCAGCCTCAATGGGACATAAGTACCAGTTACAGGATAGGTACATTTTCGGTCTGCTTTCTGATTGCCTGCCCAGGAGTACCCGGGGAACCATTAAAATCAACATGGCGTGCCCCCACGAGGGGTTGCCCCTGCAGCTGAGAGAGAAAAGATTGCAACCCTCTTAGACCGGGCCATCTTCCCCGGGTTTGAAGCGGCAGGAGTGTGGCACACCGCTCAAATTCTTTGGGTGGTGGCACAGATGTGGTCTTTTTCTCTCCTGTTGATCGATGTTCCCATCTCGTGGTCCCGCTTCTAGAAGCAATGGAATTTCTCCTGCCCATGCCTGGAGTTTACCTGGTTTCGGATAATGGGTGTGGCTGGCTAGGATGATATGATGGTTCGGGTGACTCACCATGGTTTATCACACGAGATCTGAACCTGAGTATCCACCAACTTTAACTCCTTTGTGAGAACACGGAAAAGCTGGAACGGTCCAATTATTTTCTTGTCGTTCTGTCCAAGGTCTGACCGTCAAGCGCGTATGGAATTTCACTCCCAACACACTTGCAGAATGGAGGCCTCCTCGAATTTACGAACTCTCCTACGTAATTTTCATATCTCAGCCAGGGGCTTAATATGGCCTCGGAGGTATAGTTTGTAGCTGTTTTAAGCTCAATAAATACGTTACTGTATTCTCTTGCGTATGTATGGCGTATGTATGGCGTATTGGAAATGGAGTTAGCGCAACGGTCAACCTTACGAGGCGGCCTTGCTCGCCCCCTGGCCCCGGAATCCTCAGCGCCGACCCAGTCACTGGTGATTTCCTTATCACAGGGCAACAAAAAAAAGAAGCAAAAAACGTGGTTCCGTCACACCAGCCCACGTTCCAACATTCCACACATCCGCTGATCACGAAATCTACCTTGGTCCGTATTCCTGGCCAAGGACCAGGGAGTCAGGGACGGCTGTTAGCCAGGAATAAGACCGAGATCTGAGAAGCGAGCTTGGCGAGAAATGACGAGTCCAATCTGAACGGTCCGTTCCGCGGTCTCTCCACGTGGCCGACGATCAAGAAGGCCGGGGTGTAGGCCGGCGCTTAAGGAAAGAATTCCGCCGGGAAATACTTCGGTCAGCGATCAGACAATTATCTAGTGCAAAGATTGCCTTTGGTTATGCTAGTCGCCGAATTTGGCAATGCTGCGTCGCCAACACTGTTGCCTGCCCGCGAGTTTCAGCGCCAGCCTCCAGATTTTGGGTGCTGAATTTGGCAAAATACATCTGGTACCAAAATTACGGTATTTAATGTTGTCAATGGTCATCCGTTCTTCAATCCCCCAGCAAGTATTCGCAGGCTTGAATGGCTGGTAATAGGAATGTACTGACTACCATCCATGATCATTGCAAATCACTGCTGGGGCCTCGAGATCTGGTATAGCGGTGCTTTACTCTCTCAACGTCTTTATGGGGTGCCCTCTCTGCCTGAATCCTAGATCGAGTGGAGATAAGAAGAAGAGCGACTTGTTGCAAACGATAAGATAGGCACCCGAATCGGGTACAATGAGAGCAGTCACAGTTCAGAACTTTGGTCTTGGGCAACGCGAGTGTCAGTGTGACGCTGAACTTGATGTACCCGCCACAGTCACAACCCTGTCCTCACCAGCCACCAATTAAGCCACATACCCTCTGCCTTCCCATCTCAGGTCCCGACTCCCGAGTCTCGTTCCATTTGCATTGATCTCGAGTTCCCCGTTCACCTCCTTCAACCACAAAACATTACAGAAACTTTTTTCTCTGTGTATTGAGACACTCCATCAGCGAAATTACGATAATCCAAGTCAAGCCCCCCCTTCTCCCTGCATACGGTCATGTCCGGATGCCTTGTTTCCCAATTTTTCTTGTTTATCTTTCTTTCTTCCAAGTTCCGCGGCCGAAGGTGGCGCGCCTTTGCCCGGTTTGTATGCAATGTTTTGGATCGACATGCACTTGATTGGATTAGATTGGTTAATTTTCTCCAGCTTCCCGCGGCGTAGTCTTTTGCTTTTCCTTTCCGGGAAGTGTGGCTGTCGGTGTGCATTTGAATCAATGCAAAACCACGAGGTTGTGGTTCTGTATCAAGTGCGAGTCTTTCTATCCTCTTATTTCTCGGTGATGTGCGGTCATTTCTTTGGCCGCATATCGCGGCTAGCTCGTTGATCCAGCATCAACACCACACGACTTTAAGCGAACTTCGTTCCCAGCCCTCTTGTGTTAAAAGGGAGCACCAATTGAGCTAACTTGAATAGGAAATAGTGATCAGAAAAGGAATTTCTTGGGAACTTCTTGGTTCATGTGTTCAAGTTTCAAGCAGTTCGACCTGGACCTCCCGTGTGGAAACTTGGCGATAGTTGCATGAAGGCAGCCGACGGTGAGCCATTGTTATGACCAATAAAACTTCGTATTTTCTAGGCATCTGAGACCCGCCATTGTGCTTGACGATATGCCCCCTAGTTGGTCATTGTGGGAACTATGAGCTTGTGTCCAACTCTGCCAAGAGTAGATTTCCACGGTAGAAGCTTTATGCGCTCCGTTGCACTGGGTCCAAACGAGAACGCCGATTCATCTGCTTGCCTGCTCAGGGAGGACTCCAACGCCAGCATGGAAATGGCCTGGATGTGACGACTAGCAAGAGTAAACCTCAAGAGCAGGCGCCTACATCACACTTTTTGCTAGCCGTTGAGATTGGCGTTCATGTGAGGCGACAACAGGCACACCGTTGAGTCTCGTCTCAGCAAAAATACCCGCCGGGCATCAAAAAAAGGAGTGAAGATGCCTGGAAACGGCGTAGTTAGACCCGACCCGGTGGATGCAGTGAATGTGCTATCACTTGAATGTGGGCCTTATGGACGGTCTTTGTTAAGGATGACACAACGTTCATCTGGATTTTAAACGGGTTGACGAGAAATCCATGAAACTGTTTTTCAGGTCTAGCTTCACTGAATATAATACGTAGACAAGTTCCAGGACTAGTAGAAGCTAGGATAGTATATAACTCACTACTCGGATGACTCTCGACGACACCCTTCTCATTTCTCGTTTATCTTTTCGTGATTTTTACCCGACTTTGTCTGTAACAAACACGCCCAAATACCGGTCCAGACAATCCGGGACATCAGACCACTCGGCACAGAGAGCCGGCCCGGCCTCAGGGTTGAATGGCTCGTCATGTGGCATAGTCTAGGTTGACTATCTTCTTCCTCTGCTCTTACGAAGCTGGCAAGGGAAGCTACATAGGTAATTTTATTCACTGACAGACATGTGTGATCCCGGCCGATGTGACACGTTCCGGGTCTTCATTTCTGTTGCCTCCCCCGATACACGATCACACTGTCTTGCTCAACGTTCAGTTAGCTCTGTTGGAGCTATTGATTTGTTTCCCCATTTTCTTTGCCAACTCAGCGAGCGGAACAACCATCTAAGGAGTCGCCGGGCTAGTCGTGATCTCCGAAGCCACGCAAACTTTCTACGTTCGTCGCATGATGTCCTCTGACGATGCTGGCTGCCCGTTTACAGTGTCCGAGCGGAAGGCTTTCAGCTGGATCTCGCGGTTTCCTTGCCGTTCGATGGAGTTCTCCCTACTTTGTTCGTATTTGGAGATTTCTTCCGACTTTGCTCTGTGCTACAGGCGTCCTTGTGGTATTCTTATCACAGCATAACTTACCTTACCACGCACCTATGCACTCTTTTCGGCCACATGCATGTCAGAGTCGCGTCTGAACGGCGAGAGCATCTGTCTTCCGCGCCTACTTGGTGTCAGTCTTTTAGACATATCACCTTTTTCTTTCCCTTTGTCGTTTCCAACCTTGAAGCTATACTCAATTTAGACGACTTCTTTCTCGGAAGCGACTCTCTCCCCCCGGTTGCCAGCATTCATTAATCCCGGCGGTCCACCGCCTACCCGGCTACACCCTTGCTAACATCATCGGCGCTGAAGATACGACAATCTTCGGTTGCCAGCATAATTATGATTGATGATCCCATGTTGACCTGTTCTTGCTTTTTCCTTCTTGTTTCTGTTTCGTTTGCTCAAGTCATAATTATATATAAACGTGAGATCGATGGTTTCTTTAGAGTCAATGTGCCATGCTTCGTTTCATCTTCTCATCTCGCTATAGCAGCATCACGGACACAGTAGTCGGGCAAATCAACTGTTCCCCGGTGACCCGCTGTAAGCCACAGCACCCCTCGACATAACTGGTACTTTACCAATAACCATCCCACCATACACGGCTCTTATCATCTGCGCCTTGTACATGCCCACCCTTGACAGAGCCTGTGTCATACCAGCACGGTGGTTCTCAGCCTGTACGAAACATCCGAGATGGCCCAGACGAGCACCTCGCTTGCTGGGGTTGGAGCGTGGTGTGAAGATCAAGCGGCAGGTTCTGTTGATTTGCCCATTGGGGTGTTTCAGCCAGCCGACAATGGTCAGTACATGCCGCTTTTCAAGCTCCCATGACATCTACCTGCGCTGTGGTGATCCTCTCTTCAGGACCTCTACAGCGCACCCTGACAGCCATCCCATTTCAATACTTGTCATCCCACGTACCCCTCCTTCAAAACCCATTCTGTTTTCGCCCACGTCCCAGTCCTCTCAGTCCCCGTTCGCTGTTGATTAGAGTAAAGCTGATATTTTTATTAACCGGCCTGCCAGCTGAGCAAGCCATCATAATGAACCGTGTTCTTCCCGTGGTTCATATTCTACTCGTCTGGCAAGTGAACCCGCAACAGATGATGACCCGTCAGTGCCAGAATCCGCTTCCCTGGTCGCACTCGCACCTCGAAATTGCTTCTGGCAACCACCGGGTGTGCGGCTGTCACGGTGCCATATGGAAGCAAGTCCATGAGGAATAATATGACATTCCATGGAGGAACCAAAACAGTGATTCGGGGCCAGGGAGTGTTTTAATTACATATCTGGTATTTTCAATTCAGTAATCAGTATCTATCTGTGGCGTGAAATGGTGCTCAAAGTCCCCAAGAATCTTCAAAACATAATGGAGGTGTGGGACCGTGTGGCGGCCCAGGCAACCTGTTGGCCCCTCGCTACCAGTAAAACACTCGCCTGTAAGACAGGCGCAGGTTGCCCGGGTTGAGTGTGGAAGCTTCTGTATTGCCTCCATAATGATTCTTTCCTCGGAATACCCCTCATTGTGTGATACTTTTCCTCTTTCTATCTCTTTCCACCTTGGCTGGTCTTCACTTGACAGACTATTCTGATCGGGCTCTTCAGTTGAAGGTACAGATACTTTGTTGCATGGACACTGTCCGGCGTACTTCTCTCCTCCCCTATCCGCTACCAGCGCTGCTTTCACGCATAAAGCCCGAACAACCGGACGCGACGACCCCCTCTCGAGATGGAGCTGTGTATGCTCTGGATCTGCTCAAGACTTGTCGATGTAGGCTGAGCGCGTCCACGCCTTCTGTCGCACACAGTTGCGGGGCCGAACAGTTCGGCATTGCCGCGTGAGATCGATCGTCCCATTGGAACCGACCTTTCCCCCTCCCGCCTTCGTTCACCGCACTCGAATCTCCTTTCCCGCTTCCTTCCTCGCGTCGCACGCCCATGTGCGCGGAATCTTCTATGGCTGCTACGCGAAGCCGACTCGAGAGCTTCCGGGCCCCAACCAGTACTTTCCACGACTGCAAAATTACAAACCTTCTCAACGAACTCCCTTCAACACGTCGACACCCCGAGTGCCCCTTGTTTTGATGATCCAGGAACTCTACACTTTGAGACTCCGAGGATTCAGTTACCATTCCTACACGACCTTAACAGCACCAGATTCTCAGGGTCGTCGTTCACGCTCGACCACGCCTCTGTTGAGATCGAAGCGAGGTCTTGTGGAAGTAAGTTCGTCGTCCTTTTGGGTTTGTGGGCCGGTACCATCGGGCCTCTACTGATGGTAAACCGTTGAATGACGACTAGAAGCGAACCTACACCCGACTGGCGATGCCTTCGTCGCCTGTGTGGGCCTTCAATTCCCTCAATTCCGAAGAATCGATCACATTCACCATTCCCGCGATTTATCATGTCAAACGCACTAAATAGGCCTCCTGAATAACCAAAAACATTGATCCGCCTCAACCAAGGCCCGTGCGCGGTTGGGATGGCGACATGTGCTTATCCGCCAGACATGTACCCTTGATGTCCAGTCTGTGATCAGTCCATCATGAATGATTCATGTTCTACAAGCAGCTCAGTCCGTTCCGGGACGCGTTTAGCACCAGCCATAGCAAATTGTCGATGAGGGTGTCAGCTCCCCAGCTACGCGTCGCGATTTCCTCCTTCGGACACATATCGTTGGTGCCGCCGACAAATTCAGCAACATCGCGGTTTCTCTTAGGTCAAAATGAAGACGAATAACACTCCGTGCTTCGTCCCCGTTGGTGGAAAGAGACTGCCGCTGCTCGGAAGACGTTGTCGATCGCCGTCGAGGCCACAGCCTTGCCCGAAGTTCATGAGAAAATGCAATTCTCGTTGAGCTTTGGGATAACCTTGGGGCTGTCTCCAACATGTTTCCACCGCCGACAGTTATCATTGGTTGTAGAGCATGGTCGAGAACATGTGAACAGGAGCTACGGAAGTGTGCGATCAAAATCGAAATACTGTGGGTATGACACAAAGAGATATTTCCATGTGTCCAAGTCCTTGTCCACTTGCTCTGCATAGAGGTTATTAACTATATATACTAACTAGTTGCTTCACCTTCCAAGGGATAGATGTCCTTGACTATCAAGAACCTCAGACCGACCACGAGCGACCGAACGAAGGTCCCAATGGGAAAAGTGCGCTTCGTGACGAACAATAATGGTCTCCTCGAAACAACATTCTAAGAACTCCAGACCCGCGAGCTGAATGACCAATTGAAGTCTGCCAGAGTCTGGTATCTCGTTTTTTCCGATTCATTGATGGCTTCCACGGGCGGAAGGGACTTTCTCGGCACAGCAATGGCCACTTGTCGTTTTACTATCCCAATTCGTTCATCAGTTCATCGAGCACCAGTTTACCTCGCCAAGGCATTGGTGGCATATAATCTTGAGCATACTTGGTCCCATCGCAATTCGAAACTGCCGTGTTGCCGGCAAGGCTGGTCGGGGCTTTCAATCCTGCACATCCCTACACCAACACCACTTTATATTCCCAGAGCCTCAATTGTCGTCGTCGTGAATGGAGATCGCGCTCCCAGATAAACCACATAGCTCCCGAATTTGCAACCGAGTGGCTTGCGCGGGAAGATATGACTTGCCTCGCCCCTCTTGTCTTTATGTTCCACCGTAAACACAAGCGAATCATGGTCAATTACAAGGCTGAGGAAGCGGGGTTTGAACCCCATAGCGGCAAGGCTTACGACAATCCAATTAACAAAATGGCTTGGCGCGCCGACAAGGTCGCAACACCAAAGATTCCAGGTTCAGGTATCCAGAACTGCCTTATTAGGCCCAATGTCTTATCCGTCACCCATTTTACCGCAGTGTTCCAAGCATGTGCAACATGAAGTCATAGATGGCATAAATGAAAATCGGCGGAGCTAAAATGATATCCACACTTTCTACATATCGTGATCCAAGACATGCCTTACTTCGTTTTGCATACCAGTCTACCTAACTTTCCTTGTTCTCGATGATTATCTCGATTTGCGCTGTCTTTTTCGGCGACGGAGTACGGTATATGCAAACATCAGATTGAGCTCGCCTAGCATAGGATATGTCGAAGCCTCCAGCGCCGCTGTGTTAAGAGAAGAAATACGTACACTATAGATTTTTCCTACGTACACCATACAATCCACAATAGCACTTGGCTGGCAACTGACCTGATTTGACCCGCTTTTCCCGTACAAAAAAGAGCCCCTGCCAGGCACAAACCCATCCCCCAAGCCACTACTATGGTGAACCAAACCACAGCATCTCGCGATATTTTTCTTGGTGTTGAGGCAGTTCACAACACTCAATTGAACTGTCACGGCAATTGAACTGGCTTGACTGAATTGGACTAGCTTGACTGAATTGGAATGGCTTGACTGAATCGAACTGGCTTGACTGAATTGAACTGGCTTGACTGAATTGAACTGGCTTAACTGGGTTGAAATGGCTAATAACTATAAAGGGGTAGTATTTTGTATGCGAAATGCGGGTATTTAATTGCTGGCTGCCATATATGCCAAGATGGTGTACGTAGGAAAAATCTATGGTGTACGTATTTCTTCTCGAAAACAGTGCAGGGGGAGCATCTCGCCCTTTCCACTCATGGAAACTAAGCATCGAGTATGGGCCTTCTATAATTTCATCGTCAAGAGTGAGAGAGCAACTGAGATGTTCAACGTAACCCACCAGGTTGTCAAACTGCGAATCATGTTTGCAAAGAATGACATACCGAAGACGTGACGATTAGGTCAAAAAGGTCCGTCGCACGACTGTGAGAGGTCTTCGAAGGAGGTCACGAAGCTGCAATGAACCCGACAGAGGGTCGGTTTCTCCACCCTTTCTGTTTTATCCAGCAGCCAGTTCAGGCTTGTCGGCGTTGAAAGACCGGCGTGCAGTACCTTTCATACTTCAATAACTTTGCGCCGGTTTGCATTGAAGTATAATGCCGACTGGAGTATGTAATTCACAATAACCTGAGGATGCAAGTGATTTAAGTGGTTCTTCATGGGGAGTGTTCTCTTTTGCGTGACCTCAATGATATTGCGATAGATAGAGCCGACTAGTTATACAGGTTGTACACTGGATATTGCTTGCCGCCGATGTGACGATTTGGGAATCTAGAACCACACCACTAGGCCAAACCTCCTTAAAAAGGATGCCAAATTCTAAGCTGCAAGCTAGCCTTAGAATTGTGTGTTATATAGCAGTTTCAATAGGGCACTATCGCTTGTGTTATCACGGCTCGCCGTGACAGCCGATATTAGTACTCGAAAAAGAAACATTACCACGGGCGCTGACTCTTACTTTGTCATGACACACATGTGGAGAGGGAGAAGAAAGAAGTGAGTGCAAATATTGGAGTAAGGATTGAAAGGGCAAACAGGATAAGAGGGAATGAAGGATTACACATTAGCTCAAAAAAGAAGTTTGACCCATAATATATTAACGTGCGTGATAAGCGAGCGCCGCAGACAAGCGAGCGCCGCACCTGGATATCCATACATAACCCTCAGAATCCATCCTTCCAAAATCGACGAACTTTTAATAGAAATCCTTCTAACTCTCGTGATAGCCTGTTTAATACCTATAAGCTATAATTTATATTAGTTATTATTCAAAACTTGCTTAGTTGGAGTTGCATCTTGTTTTATTTCTTGCTCCTCTATAAAACCCTAAGGAAGCTAGCTACCTTTATATCAAAGCCAACGCGAGTCAGCCTAGATTTTGGCATTCTCACAATCAAAGAAGGCATTGATGAAATCATATCTAAAATGGCTTAGATTTATATTTAGATTTGGTGTTTTTAGAAGAGGCAGATTTTCAGGGTTATGTGTGGATTTTCAAGTGCGGCACTCGCTTGTCTGCGGCACTCGCTTATCACGCACGTTAATAGTTAGTAGTATTTATTATATAATTTATCTATAAAAATAGGCTAGATCCTACTATTTAAATAGTAGATCTAGTAATAACAATTAGAACCAATCGATTACTTGCAACACTTATACGACCCGTCTATAACCCAAGATACAAATAGCAAAAAGAGCAATAGCCACAGCATATTAAACATCAGGCAATACACATAAACACATAAACATGTCGTGAGAACGCAGATTTAGAGCCATAAAAATCTCAACGTTTTGGCTATCTGTCTATGCACACTGATTATGTGGTAGCTAATGGGAAAAGAGAGCAAAGGTGCTGGTATGTGTTGTTAATCATCGCTCGTAAAATCAGAAAGACCAAGCAACTCAGTCAATTCCAGCGCTAAAAGAAAAGCAAGGACAAATCGAGAAAAGAGGCAATAAAACAAGTTACTATGACTAGGGCCCGTCGAGGGTCTTCATTTGTTCCTGCCAGACGGTACCCATCAAGTTCAATATCAACTGTCAAGTAGAGAATATAGCCCAAGCCAAGCGAAAAAAGAAAATGTCGCCAAAGACGCCGCAATGCATGGAGAAAACCAGCAAGGAAACTAGAAAACATGTTGTATGTGGCTTAACCGCCAGAAGAATAAGTAAAAAGAAAAAAATAATAGCTGTCCATCAATTTCCGGTCTGTTCCGTTTTGTGCAACCGCTGAGTAGATCCGCCACCAAATGACAATCTTTAATCGTCTAAAACCAGACAGCAACAAAGGGAACGGAACGATCCTGGCGGCATTTACACCACAGGCAAAGGGTATGCCACCTTTGCCAAAACCATTGCCAGCACCATGCTCAAAGCCAGACCGCGCAGGAGATGGCGTGAATCGCGGTTGTAAACACGGCCGATATCGATGGGTATCGCTTGCAACCAAACGCCGGCCACAGACAAAACACAAGAACATAGACATGACCCTTATGCGAGGGCTCTCGGATGGATTATTCCTCATCTACACAGCCATGTGGAAAATTTTGGTCGCGACTGGTACCAGATCAGGAAGATCCCGAGCCGTTAGACGGACTGCCTTCGCTATAGTGAATCTGTACGAAATCATCGTGGGTGGACGGCCCAGTAGAGAGATTGGCGGGAGAAGCTGCCCCTTGGGGGGACGCATTGCTGGCGCCTGTTTCCACCAGACTGGGACCGGCGGCGGAAGCTGAAGTTGTTGTACCAGGAGGCACGATGGTGTTCGAGCTGCTCAGAGTTGCTGTGCTGGCGCCGCCATTGGCAGGCCCGAGAATAATAAACTCCTCCATGTCGTCGTCATCGTCATCTTCTTGAACCTCGACATGAGGTGGCACACTCGATTGATGTATTGGGAGGCCGTTATGAAACTGGACTTGTTGAGGCACATACGGGTGGTGTCCACCAACATATCCAAAAGGATTTGCAGTCATGCCGTGTGGTGGTGGGGGCGGAGGCGGTGGTGGAACCATATCGTTTCCTATTTGCACACCCGCATTATGATTCAATAGGGGTTGCATATCATTGGTGTCAATGACCATCTCCGTCCCGTCGTCGAGCCCGTCGTCGTCATCGGCAGCATCTGCGTCGACATTGTCAAATCCACCGTCAGGGTTGTGGAGGTGGGGGACAGTCGGAGGGCCGTGGTTGAAAATGGGAGCATGCCGTGGCTCGGCTGGAATACTTCCTGCAAAGGCTCGTTCACTGTTCAAGTATTTTCGCAGACTCACGACTCCTTGACCCGAGAAGACGCAGAAGACGGATCGTTGGAGGTCGGTGAATTCTGAAAAGAGTGTTAGTTATAGTCCATTGCGAAGCAATATGGGGCGAATCTACCTGGTGGCGCATCTCGACAAAACGCTTCAAGGTCTTCTCTCAAGAAGGCCTGCACTCCAGTCAGACTCAGATGAGTCAATCGAGGGCACGCATTGAGGAGCTCGACGATGCTCTGGGTCGTCTGGTTAGCGACATCTTCGGACATAAGACGGGGAGCTTTCTTACCTTGAGAGTGAGATTGACGCAGTAACTCAAATGAACTCGCTCCAGGCTGCTGTGGCTGCTGTAATGCTCTCCAGGGATGATATTTCCCTCAGCATCCCGCCGAGGACGAGCGCGCTTGTTTGCCTTGGCAAGGGCGTACACGCTCTCGTCAGTGATGCTAGCGCACTTCACAAGACCAATTCTCTTCAGCTTGGGCAATTCGGCAAGGCGCATGACCGAGTCGTCCGTGAGGTTGGAGCAGCAGCCTAGATCGATGTAGCGGATCCTGGTGCAGTATTTAACTAGCCGCTTCACAGCGTCATCCGTGAGGTGTATGCAATGTCCCATATGAAGAAAGTGCAGGTTCTTGCCCAACTTGGAGATGGCGTAAGCGGAGGCGTCCGTGAGGTTACGGCACTTTGCCAAAACGAGATTCCTTAGCCGCGGCGCAGCATCAACAATCTTCTCGACCGCCCGGTCTGTCAATCTCTGGCAAAACGTCAAGTCAAGAATCCGTAGATTCTCAAATGTCATGTCGTATGGGAGCGAGAGGAAGGCACCGTCATCGATGAGTTCGCAGTTTGCCAGCCGTAGCTCTCGCAACGACTGTCCTTTTGTCAGCAGCCGAGTAATCGGTTCGTTTGTCAGGCAAGTGCATTGCTGAAGGTCGATCTCGAGAATGTTGGGGCAGTTTTCGGCAAAGGCAATGACTGCTTCATTGTTGATTTGCTCGCAGTGGTTCAACTTGAGCTAGAAGGTCACAATTATCAGTATAAGGTGTAAACAATGCAATAAACGAACTAGGGGGACGGGATCAAGCACAAGCCCAGAACATACCCTCTTGATATATCTGCAGTTTTGTGCAAGCTTAACCATGCTCTCATTAGAAATCATCCGACAGTGGGACACGTTGAGGCCTTGGAGTCTTTTGCAGTTATCGGCTATCGCATTAATCGAGGCCTCGCTGATTTGGTCATCCATGGAAATGTCGAGCGCAAGGAGATGGCTATTGTTCTGGACGAGTGCGATGAGTCCGGTATCTGTAAGACCCTTGCAGTTGGTCAGGGTGAGGCGCTCGACGCGTGAGCAGACGGACAATGGCATGACACTCCCATCGTTGACTTTATCGGCAAGAGAGGCCAAGTTGAGCCGCTTGATGAAGTCGCGGTAGGTAAAGTAAGGCTGCTCAAGACCAAGCGTCTGGCAGATGGATCGATGTCTATCCCATGTCGTGCAAGATGGCCGGTGCCACAGAATGTCGACTGCATTGCGGGCCCATCTTTTGCACGTCAACATTACTTTTAGAATGTCTGTCGGAGAGTTGAGCTTTACAAAGATGGCGATAAGGATCTCGTTCGGCAATCGGTTGATCGGCGGTCTGCACTCGTCATCGTACACTTGCATGTCCTGGAGGTTGGGGACCCCAAGCGAGGACTGCGAGTCGTTGGCACCGTGAAAGAAGTCAGACTCTTCGTTGTCGACGGGGACGGGCGAGCTCATCGACGAAGTTGACCGTGAGTCTTCTGGGACCGGTTGGGCATCTTCGACATCGTTCTCGGCTTCAGCCTGCTGGGGGGGCTGCTGGATCGGAGTGCCCCGGTCATCGGCGATGATATCTAAGGAGGCGCGCTCTGTCATCATGATAGGCGTCTCGTCCTGCATCGATGCAGCAAAAGACAGGCGACGTTGATTTTGATTGAGTTTGTGACTTGGACGGCGAGGGGGGGATCGGTCAAGTGGAGTTGGGATTTTGGCGCCGTAATCCGTCAATTGTCATCAACAGTGGGGTAGGCTGAAATGGGACGGGGCCCAAAATAGCCCTGGGGAAAGCTGGAAAGGTCCTGACGGAAGCAACGGGAAGGAGGGCTGGTCGGTCGGTTGAGAAAAGAAGCGGGAGGACCGCCGTCGATTAGGGGTCCCTAGGTATCGGCAGAGGAGGTGGGTATCGGCGTCGAGAGTGCCAGAAAAGCGATAGACGCGAGATGTTGGCGAAGGAAACAGCGACGCCGAAGGAAGGAGAGAAGAAGAAGAATAGAATGAATCCGCGACAAAATGGTAGGAGTTGATGTTCGGCTGGGTTTATTGTTTCAGCGGGCAGTGGCCATGACTTTTGTGACTGAATGACTCCCTGGCTCCCCAACAGCGATGGACGGGCCCCGTGCCGTGTCAACTATGGGCTGTGTGGATTCTAGGCTTTGTGTGGCAGGCAGTTCAATCTTAGCGGTCCTGGGCTTCACTGTTCCAACGCGCTGCAGTGACCCAAAACTTGGCTGGGAGCAAGGCGGGATGGGGCGACGAGTGGAGGAGAGGGGCGGGTGCTTGGGTCATGCTCCCTAGTCACGGCCGTTGGGCTAGGACATCGACTTGGTAGTTTGAGTTTGAGATCGATAAGGCGCAATCGTGTTTCATCACTGACACACCTCAGCCAGCGCAAAAGGAGTGCAAATCTTGTTAAAACACTAACAGCGCTGTCATCCCGGCCCCAACACCTTCGATCTGTGACATCAATTGTCAACTCGAGAATTAAATAAAATGCTGTACGGCTACAAGCATGCATACATCGCACGAACTACATGTATCATCGGGTGCTTTTCAACGACCAGCAAACATGCAGGAGTAAGGCACACTCGGTTGCCCATCCACCTGTTGCCGCCAAATCGCCCTCAAAATATCGACAAGTGGTGTTCGTGAACCGCAGGGAGCATCCGTGCAAAAGACAATCTAGAATCTGCCATTCAGTCAGATTCTGGATTGGCCCCTTTGACAGTCGAACTGACAAGGACCAAACAAAAGTTTATTTTTGACAAGCACCCCCAATGGCCGAGCATCCAGTGCATGCCGTTCTTCGCATGGCGGCTGCACCAAATACCATCTTGCAGCAAAATATCGATAAACAACAAGCGGTGACATCAGGCAGGGTTTGAGCCTCCAGTCAACGAGCGAGAGTCACTTCCTCAGATGGCTACGTAAGGGCCGGGGCAACGCTGTTTCCAGTCAGAGGCGCAAATACCGAAATCATAATGCCGCCGCACTTGCAAACACATATGTCTACATGGTCGTAGCCTAAGGGTTGTGTTCTGGATGACGAGCTCGGGGAGATGCTCCTTGGTGTCAGCCTTGCTAAGTCCCGGACCTAACACTTTATCCCCGCCAACGAACAGAAAATGGGACCAGCCACAAAATATAGAGCTTGTTGACGTTCCGCAACAAGTCTGGATGTGTTGTAACGTCGATACCGGTTTCCCTAGTGATGGGTAGTCTGATAATCAGAGTTCCTAATTCTGGATATTTCCCGAGGAATGATTATAGAGGCTTGACAAGTCACTTGTTATGCACGCTTATTTGTCCAATGACGTTTTCATTCGGCGCTTAAGCACTCAAATCACCAGCCACCCAGGGACAAGACCCACGAATGATTTCATCCGAACCAAACAATACTCATCTGACCTTCCAAGTGAGGTCACACTTTAATCTCTAGTATGGGAGAATCCAGTGGATTTAAACCGAATTGGGCCCTTCTGTACTCCGTATCAGACCTAGAATGGCCCGGGGAGCTGGAGTTCATGAACACGGGCCGGGGTGCATACGATGAGTCTCAAGGAAAGAAACACCGGTAACAGCTGAAAGTAAAACGGTGTATGCGAATTCCACAGTATTCTTAAGTAAAAAATTTTTGTGTCTTTTGCTTTCGCAGGCCCACGCGGCAATCCTCAATTGAAAAATCCACAATCAGACATAGTACCATAGTCCAATTCCACAGTATAATTACGTGGAATAAAAGGAAAATAATCCTTTTGAAAAATGCATGAGAGTGTCCGTGTATATTCCGTAATTTCCGTTGTTGACTCCGCGGGTACATTTCCACTCGGCACACCTTCCGAACCAATTGTCCCGCCATTCTCCACCTTGGTCTGTCTGGCTTCTAAAACAACCCGGAGCAAGTGGGTCTCCGCACAGTGGCGTCGGCTCAGCTAACTTTCTGATTTCTCCGAGTAGCAACATCATCCCTGTTTTGGAGCTCGACGAAACGAATTTCAAGTGCAGCCACGAACCTCCAAACTTGCACCATTGGCAGTCAGACATTCGCAACCGATTGCTTCGAAACAGAGACAGGCTCAGCCAGCAGTCGGTCAATTCGCCTACCTTGCTGCACGGGAGCTCCGCCACCCACCATGCTCCGGCAACAAGTTGCGCTCCGGCCCCTCTCGCGGGGCCTGACCAAGAGGGGTGCCGCATCGACCCTGCCCATTACCGCACGCCGAACCTTCATCTCCCGACGAGCAGGCCGACCATCCAGCCGACCGGTCGAGCTCGACGTCCAGGGCCTTTCTCAGAAAGCCAAAGACTACCACCGTAACCGGCAAGTCTTCCTCTGGTCCGGCGCCATCGCCGGCGTGGTGTCATTCATCTACACAGCGTACAAGCTCAAGCGGGAGCTCGAGAAGCCCGTAAAGCTCGACTCCAGTCTACCCTCGACCGACCCGTTAACAAACTCCAACGTCGCCGAACGCAAAGTCGTAGTACACGATGAAGAGGGCCGCGAGATTGTGCCGACGGGCAACAGTACCGTCCCGGCATTCCCTAGGACGATTGACCTGCCGTCATTTACCTCTCCGCTCGAAGCGCCCGCCGAAACAGCGGCCGATCCGTTGACACCACCGCTATCCCTCGGCGCTGCGACGACAGAATACACCCTTGTCGGCCTCGGTCTGCGAACAGTGACCTTTGTCGGGATCCAGGTCTACGTGGTAGGTTACTACGTCGCTACCGCGGATATCGCTGCTCTCCAAAGCGCCTTGGTGAAAACGGTAGATCCCATTGCCACGGCGCTAGTCCCCGGAGAGCGGGACCAACTACGCGGCAGGCTTCTTGATCCCGTCGAGGGAGATAAGCTGTGGGATGAGTTGTTGACCAAGGGGATTCCGGCGCGGTCAGCTTTCCGGGTAATACCAGTGCGAGACACCGATTTCCACCATCTGAGAGACGGATTTGTGCGCGCCATTCAGGCCAGAAGCACGGATTTATCTGGTGGTCAGGCTGCAGCGGATGACACCTTCGGCGAGGCAATGCGGGACTTCCGCGCCATCTTCAACCGCGGGCGTGTCCCCAAGAGGAAGGAATTATTACTTGTCCGCGATGGCAAGGGCAAGCTGGCTGTTGCTTACGATGACGGCAAGAAGGGCAGACAACTGATTGGAGTTGTCGAAGACGAGCGGGTATCACGAACGCTGTGGCTGAACTATCTCGCTGGCAAGAAGGTTGCGAGCGAGCCGGCTCGGAAGAGCATCGTGGAGGGCATCATGGAGTTTGTGGAGAGACCTGTAGGCACAGTTGCCGCACAGGTTGTATAACATATTTCGAACGAGCAAAAAGTACATACCGAGTTCCAACAAAAATGCAGAGTATTGTTTTGATAGCTGTACAGTATAATACAATGAATAAATGAAGGGATCATTGATTATGATTCCTGACATGCATTGCACGTACCTATCGCATTACATGGAAAAGACCTCATTGCTTGTACTCAAAGAAGGAGTCTATGACCGCAATCAAACAGTGGTAGGCTTTACCACCAACCAACACACTTTAACAAACAAGAAGCACGCCGGCTCAACCCATGATTGTATTCACAAGAAGGTATAGTGTACCAAACACCCCATCTCCTTATTTATCATCCCCCTGTCTTCCTCCCATCTCATCTCAATCCAATCTATTGCGCAAAAGCGCCCGCGGCCTCGAGCAACTCCTTGAGGGACTTGCCGTCCTTGCCGTTCTTGACAACGCTCTCGAGGTCTGAATTGCCGCCAATGTGAGTCTTGCCGATGTAGATGTTGGGGACGGTGCGCTGGCCCGAGATGTCGTAGAGCGCGGCCTGGAGCTCGCTGCCGTCGTTCTCCTCGTTTAGTTCGTACGACTTGTAGTTTGCCTTGAGGCCGTCTAGGATGCGCTTGGTGTTTTTGCAGTAGGGGCAGTAGGATTTGCTGAAGACGACTTTACGCGGATCAATGCGCTGTTAGTAACCCGTAATACAATGGGAGAGTGAAATTGGGGGGACGAGGCTAGGTAGCGCCTGCAGGAGGAGGATCGTGCATGCGCCGCGCTTTCGAGTAACAAGACGCCGGTGTGTAGTAGAGAGAGGAGGAGAAACGGGCTTCACGTACCGACTGCATTCTCGTCAATCAACTGCTGAACCTTCTTATGCGCGGCGGAATCCATGCTTGCGGTGGCTGTTGAGAAAAATCTACGAAAGATGAAGGACATGAGGGGAAATCGAGGGGGATGGTAATGACGTTTTTATAAAAAAGGAAGTTGGAAAGAGGGGCAGGTCGGCTCCCCGTTTTATTTAAAGCTTGTGGAGAGGGACCGGAAGGAGCCGATATGTAACAAGCCGCAGCGTTGATGGCGACAGTTCGGCAAGAGGAGTATTTGTCAACAGCCGCGCGGGAAATTTTGCGTAGAGTGAAGGATCGAGTGGGTGGCTTGTTAAATCCTTATTCAGCGCGATTTCGGTGTATCACTACGGAGTAAGCAAGTTTGGTATTCCAAAACAGGCAAATTAATAATGAGGGACGGCGAGAAAAGGAAGACGCCAGAACCGGAGATAAGCGAAAGTGACGATGGTTTATCTGTAGTCAGCCAGCGAGTTGGTCGTATATGGTATCCGTACTGGTTGCAGTTCTATCTCCTTTACCTCGCGGATTATCAGTAACGTCCAAAGGCGGCTTTGGTCTCAAGATGGCATTGAGATCAAAAAAGCACCCGGGAATGCAAAGATTTGGTCGAAAGTGGGTCCCAGATTCCCGGGGTCAGGGAGTGGAAGTCTGGGATCGAATTTTCCCCTATTTTGTTCCTTTGCCAGGGGATGACAAATGACAGATGACGCAATTACCCACGCCAACGGGTACACCCGGCCCCCGGCATCGACAGATCCATGTCCAGGTACGTATAAAAAAGAATACGAAAGAGCCTCAACTCATCGGTTGAGATATTCATGGAATGGTGATTGTTAAGGCCTGCGAGTATTTGTAGAAATGATGCGATACTCCTTGTGTTGCGTCATGTTTTGGAAGCCAAGGAATATGTTTACAATTACTTCCGAATCCCGGTGCTGACCGAGTGCCGGGAGAAAAGGGCTTCAGCAGGATGACTATTGGGCAACCTTTGAGATTCGCTCCAGACATCATGTCAAGAGGAGGTTCACCTCGCAACTTGGCGAGCATGACTTCACGAATAAACCGGCTCTCCCCACCATAGTGGTTAGAGCTGGTCGCCACTCGGATGAGAGGGAGCCGAGAACTCGTGATAACTTTTACGTACTTTGGTCATGTTGATGGCTTGTCTTGCTTAAAGCCAAGAGCAGTCTCGGAGGGTCGAGCAAATTGAGCAACGCAAATATCGTGGTAAACTTGCTTGCCATTGAGTAAAATGAAGCAACAAAATAGTCTGGGCCTGTTGATAGAAGAGGAATGATCCGCACGTTGGGTTCTTTCTGAGGTTGCTTCTCACGATGGTCATATGCGCGGTCAGAGGCAAACAATGGGATGATACAGCGCTCCTGCTGCAGTTGTCCGCGATAGTGATGCGTGTATCAAGCGATTCTTATTCGTTCTTGATAGCTTTCGGCAGCAACACTAACCAGATCACCAAGATCATCTGTGAGACCAACCAAGGCAGCAAACCGTGAAAACTCCGCTTGCGTCCACACAACCTAGGCAACTAACAAATTTATCTTACGCGGGAAGAAGTAAATCAAAATGAAATGAAATAAAATACCACCTGCACGTGTGGTAATGAGTTGCAAATTTGGAATTTCTGAGGGTATCAAGACGCAAGAAACTCATGGGGAAAATAGTTCGCGTGTTCCGGTCAGCCCCTTTCTGTTCTGAGTTCAGCCCAACACCCACGAGGCCTGCCTTAGTCATCGGATCCACTGCGATTTCCCTCAACTGACCCCTGCCTGGAAACCAACCGACTTGGGTCTCGCTTCGCGGGGGACCCTGGGAAAAAATGGCCCCAACTTTACAGCCTCAAGTTGTCACCAGACAACTCTCGTCTTCCCCTCCACCACCTAAAACTCGTCCCGATCCGGATTGCCAACGAAACAAACATCGGTGATCATCGTCAAGTCAACACAGGTCCACCCTCTAGTCTGCGAGACTCCTCCGACGAATATTTGTCCTTTGTCCAATCTGAGAGAGGAAAACGCATATTTCCGGCAGCCCTAGCAAACCCATTGGCCCAACGCCATTTCATCTCTTTTGGTTGATGCACCTGTCGCATCAGTAACTCCATCAAACTCTCCATCGCCCCCCCATTCCCAAGATACTACCCTGGATGAGATAATCCTGCTCCCTCATTCTACTTTCTTCTTATATCTTTCCCCGGTTCTTCTGCAGGTCGACGGCGTCCTGTCGTAGGACCAGCAAAACTCGTCAAGGTGGCTTCCGGAGGAGATCTGGCATCGCTTGGTGCCTCGTTTGCGAGTCTTGCCAACAACATCACATCACCGTTATTGAAGCTCCAGCCAATTCTACAGACCTGCCTCGATACATATCTCGAACTATTATCGCAAGTTTCTGACTATCTTGAATCCTCGACGGGCTATAACCCAATCACCATCTATACGACCGCCATCGCCGTCGTTCTCCTTGCCGCACTCCCTACTCTCGTCGCGCGAGGCAAAAAGACTGCGCAACCTAAGAAGGGCAAGATGTCGTCACGATATGGTTGGACGTCACGTCCTGGGCTGTCGCCATTCAATTCTACACTAGGCGACGGGGCAATTCCGGCTGTGACCGACGAAGACTACAGCTATATCACCTCGGAAGATCTCCAAGATCACAACAGCCGCGGTTTGGACCCGCACTATGGCCGGAATTCCCGCGATGTGGAGGGTTACAGTCACTCCGCTCCAGGCCCGTCAAGCTTCGACCAATACGAAAAGCCGGAGGATGATGTTATGCTGATAAAGTATCGCGGTATCATATACCCGGAGCACTTCCCAGCCTATTCCATTGGCGATGGACAGTTGTATGTCAGCGATGTGATCGAGCGGGTCAGGTATCTTTTCCGTATCCCGGAGCGCGACTCTGATAGGATACGCCTGCTGTATAAGGGACGCCACCTGGCATCCTCTCAAGCGCCGGTACGTGAGTACGGCGTGAAGAATAACAGCGAGGTCCTGGTCATGTTCACGGACCGCACTGCCGACAGCAACAGCGACAGCAGTGAAGAGATTGTTGTTGTTGGGCGTGATGGTCAGGATGCAGCGCCGAAGAAGTCACGCAAGAAGCGCGGGAGAAAGGGCGGGAACGATCGTAGCCCACGCGACAGCAATTCCAGTCTCGGCCTGGACGTCCCAGCCGCCAATGATAGACAGAGAGCTGCTTCCAGGGTCCGGAGGCAGTCTCCTCCTTCGGGGCCCCGGTCTTCATCCGCCAGTGTCAACGTTCCGGTCGGAGTACCCGGTGGACCCATCGAGAAAATGAACACCATTTCGTCCCATTTCAACACCAAACTGCTACCGCTTTGCCTGCAGTTTACAATGAACACCCCAACGGACCCCAAGAAGAAGGAAGAAGAACATCGCAAGCTCTCCGAGACTGTGATGCAACAAGTGCTGCTGAAGTTGGATGAAATTGACACTTCGGTAGAGGAAGGAGCTCGGGCGAGGCGAAAGGAGCTCGTGCACCAGGTTCAAAATGTTCTGAAGGGTCTAGATGAGAAGCTTAAGGAATAGTTGCATACGATTGGGGCACATAAGAGAGGGGGTGGCCTGAAGTTCATGGGGTGGGAAAGTTTACATTGTCTTGCTCTTTTTCTTCTGCTGGCAAGTCGTCTCAATGATTTCGTCTTTTCACTTACCAGATACGTTATATATCATGGCTTGCATTTGTAATTTAGGCATGTAACCCGTATGGCATTGCGAGGTTCGAGGATGGTGACCTCTGTTTTTCCTTTCTCTGCTCTTGGCTTGCACATTGCGGGCTCACGATTAGACTTGCAGCCATCACGATGCCGCCGACGTGATCGACCGTCGGCGTCATTTATGTAGGAATTTGTCGCATTGGTTTTTCTGTTCCGTCGTTCATGTTCTCTTGTGATATGCCAATGCTGATGAAGGCTCCCTTCTGTTTCCAGGATGATGGATCAATGACGGGGAGAGCCCAGAAAGGATGAAAGTCTCAGGTGTGGCGCTCAAGTGTGGCTACGTATCGAATTTCGTGCAACAACCAACTGCCCCACCAAAAGCACCTGAGATGCCCGTAGGTCTAACCCTACTCCACGCCTGAGGCAGCAAAGACCACCCGCCCGCTGGTCTCCGCCACAGCCAATCTGGGTCTAGCGTCGAATTCCCCAACCTCAAGGCACAACGCCAATTTTCAAACACACACAAAAAAGTCGTCGACAATCAACCATCGCGAGGTAAGGAAGCAGCCAAACTTGCTGCCATTCGATCAGCCGAAGATTGACTGACTGATCAATCTTTTCTTTCTTTCTTCCTTTCCCTCAGACTTCGGCGGCAAAGATGTCTTCTTTTGAGTCAGTGGTACGTTTACGATTCCCGCACCCATTTCTGCATTCCCGCGCAATCCTGGATTACACCCCCCGACCTCGAATCACCCACTGCGACACTGAGGTTATCCACGAAACGATCGCGACAACACAATTTGGGGACAGGAAACAAGAATATGGCAGGACTTGGTAGCTAACTCTGTTCACATCAGGTCGTCATCGATGGCAAGGGCCATCTCCTTGGTCGCCTCGCCAGCATTGTCGCCAAGCAGCTCCTCAATGGCCAGAAGATCGTCGTCGTCCGCTGCGAGGCCCTTAACATCTCGGGCGAGTTCTTCCGCGCTAAGCGTACGTTTTACCCATTCCAACGACTCGAAAAATGGCAGACAAAGATCTCAGGGCAGGAGTAGAATGGAAGGGCGGCTAAACTCTGGGATCACGACGCCAAACAACTGCTGCATGCAATCCGAGAACAAGACGACTGACATTCGGATACAGTCAAGTACCATGCCTACCTCCGCAAGATGACCCGGTACAACCCCACCCGCGGTGGTGAGTTTCCGATACCCCCAATCCGATGTCCACGACCGCGAGATCTGACTTGATACAGGTCCCTTCCATTTCCGCGCCCCGTCCCGCATCTTCTACAAGGCTGTCCGTGGCATGATCCCCCACAAGACTGCCCGCGGTGCCGCCGCTCTCGAGAGACTTAAGGTTTTCGAGGGTGTCCCTCCCCCTTATGACAAGCAGAAGAAGATGGTCGTTCCCCAGGCTCTGCGTGTCCTTAGACTGCAGCCCGGCCGCAAGTACTGCACTGTCGGTCGCCTCAGCCACGAGGTTGGCTGGAAGTACCAGGATGTTGTTGCGAGGTACGTGAGACTCGGATTCCAGAGGCTGGGATTTTTGGGGGGCGGGGTATCAATCGTTGCTGACTTTGTGATAGATTGGAGGAGAGACGCAAGGCGAAGGGCGCTGCCTACTACGAGCGCAAGAAGCTGGCTGCGAGACAGCTTTCCGAGGCGAAGAAGAACGCGAAGGTCGACACCAAGACGGCATCGGCCCTCGAGTCTTACGGCTACTAAACATAGCAGTCGACCACACCCATTTTTGTCCTTTATGCGTTTTCACTCTAGATTGGCGCGGTGGTTCGGGGCATCATCATCAACTTCATTTTCGTGGAATGTGGGATGGGCAAGGGGTATCACACACTTTGCGTTCCGGCTTTTCGGGACCTCATATGATATATGAGATCACACAAGCCACTGGAGATGAACTTGCATGGGAAATGAGATTTTAAAAAAATACCCACCCTTGGCAGTCGGGCTCTACGAACAAACAATGCTACGCGTCCAAGTTACAAACGAGCATTTGTTTTCGAGCCCGAGACGGTCAAAAACAACACGACCCGCAAATTAACAGGACGGCTGTCTGGAATCATAAAGGAGTGAATGTGGAGTTTTGGTGTTCATACTTGCCATTTTTGTCTTTCCACCATGCATCTTATTTTGTGTGTTTTCGCCCTGTGAATGTCTCGATTTTCCCTCACATGGTCTTCTCCCAGCCGATTCATCCAGTCGATTTTGTGCCATGGAGCTCCTGACGGCTCCTTTCCGCTTCAAGACGATAAAACGGCTGCCGGTATTGGTGTCCAATCTGGTCAGGATAAGCTCTACTAGATAGCTAGCCCTCCATCAAGGTCCTCGGTGCTGGTTCCGCCATTCCGGGTCCTGTGGACCATGACGTATTTATCGGTGTATCTTCCAACGACCCATGCGTCAAATCGACAGGTCCAGGGTGATCGCTAGCCACCAACCAGTCGCATAAAACGTGAGATGATATATGATGCGAAAACTTTTTTATTTCGCTCATTCTCGCTCTGCTTACCATCTTGAGGTTACTGATGTGGCTCTCGTGGGCACATCACCTAGAATGGTGGGATATGATGATGAGAAGCGTGCTTGGTGAAACTCATTCGATTTGAGCTAAGACTCTTCACCTGCTCAGTAGCATGACAAGATTTATTACGAAACCACAGGGGTTCTGCTCTCCTTGTTGATGTATTTACTTGGTGTCACTGTACCCTTTACTTTCTTCATTGCAATATTTTCCTGAGGGCTCTCAGGTATGAACACCCGTGACTCCAGGACATGTGTATTGGCTTTACTGTTTGATCGCAGAGGATGAAAACAAACACGCCTGATGAAACAGGTCTTGTTATCATGGTCTTTTGGTTCAGTACTGTATGAGGCGGTGTTAGCTGATATTGAAAACAAGACTCACCGTGAATCTCGCGACTGCAGTGGCTACTCGACCCGTTCCCATCACTTTATTTTCTTTAGTTGAAGGCAAGATCAAATATACATGGAGTCACTTTGTTTTCTTTTTGGATTGAAATACGCATTCTAGTAATGTCATTAATCTTTAAAGTTACATTTGCATATATCCTCACGGAACAAGGTTTTCAACTTCATGTTTCACAGTTTGAGCATAAGGGAACGCCATCCTAACTCACTTTTCCCTCAACGTAAAGTGCTTCACAGTTTGTTAGGGTGAGTAAATGGTCCATTTAATAGATTCAAATATATTAACCCAGTATTCGAAATATACACCCACATCTTTATTAGGTATATAACGCATGAAAGGCTTAAACTAAACGACGTTTACAGTTGATGAGAAGGTTTGCTTGACATCTAGTTTGAGCAAATGAGATAACTTACATCCATTCATATACAGTTATCCACTCTTCTCAATAAATAGAGATATGAAATGACTGAGTGGCCCCGGTATTGATTGAATATGGATGAACACTTGAAAGACCATTACAGCACCGTCACTCAACTTTAACTCTTGAATTACATGTTCACATAATTGTTACAAGCGGTGACGCATAAGGGACCTAATAATGATGAATATTGCGTAGCTGGATTCACAAAAGGCCTCAGATCCCACCATGTGCAGTCAGTTGCTTTTTCAATGATCCTCTCAGGATGTGTGAGAATTTCAACCCACTTGAGAATCCTAAAACCCTTTAGGCAACTCTTCGATAATGAGGACTTCGCTCCTAATTACGTAGCGAGAAGTCTATGACGTGGCGTTGATTCTCTTCCCTTTGTGATATCTCTGAGTTAGAGGTAGTACCTTGTAGCAGTTATTGCTTGAGTGACGACCCTTGAGAAGTGTTCAAGCCATGTATATTCTCATCCACAAAACTACCTTGGATGAGATTGTTAGAGGATGAGCCCTAAGGAACCAGTGCTATATGTTCCGGGTGTCCTTCAGATGTTGTACGAGCTTAGAGGTTTAGAAATCCCAGTGCTATGCATATATGGAAAAGTCTAAGAGTGTCAAGTTTACGGGTTACTTCTCGAGAAGAAAGGTCAAATATTTCTATCATCTAAGGTTGAGTAAAGTATATTGGCATTCCATTATATTCAGCGCAGAGTGGGCAAAATACCCGTTACTCATAGTCAGTCTCTATATTTGGATCCCCCTATAATGTCTGAATTTACAGGCAAATTCATATGTAGTAGTGAAACTGATGTTTTCATCTCTTATAACCGCTTACAACACGCTAGAATACACTATAAGTACATTGTACCACCGGAAGGAAGGAAGGATCTTGTTCTTGATCATTATTATCAAAAATCGACGACCGGTGTAACTTTCTTCAGGCAGTGGTGTTTTCTGTCTTTCTTGTACGTACTATGGTGCCACAGTCTTACGTCTCCGCCAATCGTGCAACAATTCCAACACCCCGCCCATAAAATCGTCCATACACACCACCACTACCAACATCAACATCAAGATATCAAATCCAGTCAATCCAGTCAATTCAGTCGAATCTAGTCAGTTCAGTCAAGTCCAGTCAGTTCAGTCAAATCCAGTCAAGTTCAGTCAAATCCAGTCAGTCCAGTCAGTTCAGTCAAATCCAGCCAAGTCCAGTTAGTTCAGTCAAATCCAGCTAAGTCCAGTCAGTTCAGTCAAATCCAGCCAAATTCAGTCAGTTCAGTCAGTTCAGTCAGTTCAGTCAAATCCAGCCAAGTTCAGTCAAATCCAGCCAAGTTCAGTCAAATCCAGCCAAGTTCAGTCAAATCCAGCCAAGTTCAGTCAAGTCAGTCAAATCCAGTCAGTAGTAGTATGCACAGACGATTTTATCGGCGGGCTGCAGGAATTGTTGCACGATTGGCGGAGACGTAAGACTGTGGCACCATAACGTACCGCATATACGCAGTCCCCAGAGCCGGTTGCCTAGGAAATTTTTTTTGGGTCTTGAATGAAGAAGTCAAGATAGAAAGAATACTGCACAGGAGAACTTGATCCCGAGATGACGGGTGAATCCTTGAAATGAACAGAATCGCATCATTCATGTTGTGATCCCAGGTGGTTCCCATGTTC
Organism: Rhypophila decipiens; assembly: GCA_033297075.1. Taxonomy (NCBI): domain Eukaryota; kingdom Fungi; phylum Ascomycota; class Sordariomycetes; order Sordariales; family Naviculisporaceae; genus Rhypophila; species Rhypophila decipiens. Next base: position 89,515 of record MU858186.1, read on the forward strand.
AGTCCGATGTTTGGTTGTGGGCACATGGGGCAACAAGGCATTGTATTTTTAAGCTTAAACCTGGACTAGCAGGGGATCCCCACAAGTTCCCCAGACCCTAACCCCCTGTAACGGGCTCGTGGGGATTCTGATGACATCACCGATATTTTATCTCACGTCGGGAAGAAGGAAAGAAGGCATTCCGGCTCAACAAACATACGTACTTTTGTTTTATTGTGCCAACTTAACGAGCTCGAGATGGTGTAAATCGGCGGCTGGTAGGTGTCATTTATTTTCCTGGGAATAAGAAGGATCCCGAATGATCCTGTGGAAGAAATGTCAGCAGACCTGCATGTCAAGTGGCAGGCTGAGCTCACCCACACCTCTCACACAGAGGCAAAAATGTGTGTGCTGCGCCTTCCTTGACCGAGGCAACATCCGCGCAACATTTGCGATATCCTTTTTCGGTAATCACTCTATGCGGACCTCATCAACTTCAGTAGAAAAGACTTATCCACATATTCTCTCATTTAAGCACGCCAGTACAAATATCATCACCACGTAGTATCGTATATATTCCAACATATCAGTTGTCATCGCCAAAACTCCCGGAAGAAATGACTTCCCAGAGCGCTAGAAACCCTATCCCGGCACTCGGGGGCTTTAACCCGGATTACTACGCCGAGACGGCCAGCATCGCCGAGAATATATCGTCATCAAGACCGTCAATGCCCTCTTCTTCACAGCAACAGTCGTCCAGCCAGTCATATCCAGCACCTCAACGGCCTCATTCAAGCTCGGGAGCGTATCAACAGCGTCCGCCACAGCAGCAACATGCTCCCCAGGAGTCAGGCTACGGTCCAACCTTGACTGTACCATCTCAGCAGTATTACGCTCCTCCATCTCGACCGAGTAGTAGTAGTGGGTATGGAGGCGGGAGTTACAACGATGGGGATACCATTCCACCTCCAAACCCACCTCGTCCATCATCATGGTCTGGATCTGGCCCTCGCCCAAGTAGCAGTTCATCACCCAACAATAATAACTCTGGAAATGGTAACCCCTCTTCCTCGTCGTCTATTAAAAACAGCCTAAGCGAGCGTCTTCATAAATGGGGAGTCAAAGCCGGCGTGCCCATCAACAAACTCACAAACGCGCTCGGATCCGAAGCCTTTTGGCCGTCCACGATGGATCAAGAATGTGACAAGGCCGCCAGAATACTTCAGTCGTTTTGCAGTATGTCCCTTCTCCCCCCCCCTCTCAGTGTCAAACCATTAACACCAAATTTAGAAGATGGCTTCTACAAAACAAACAGCATGTCCATACCCACATCCTCCTCAAAATCCAAATCCAAATCCTCCTCCTCCCCGGCACCTTCAAAAGCACTGGTTAAGATTCCCACCTCAGTAATAGCATCAGCCCAAGGCCTAGCAATCTTCACCACCTTCCGAACAGGCCTGCACATTTCCGGCGCAGGCGGTTCAGGCGTGGTAGTCTCTCGCCTGCCATCAGGAAAATGGTCCCCTCCCTCCGGCTTCTTGGTGCACACCCTAGGAGCAGGTCTAATGGTAGGCCTCGACATTTACGACTGTGTCTGTGTTTTACGCACAAGAGAAGCAGTCCGCGCATTCATGCGGCCCGGACGACTGTCCCTCGGCGGTGAATTAGCTCTCGCTGCCGGGCCTATCGGTTTGGGAACTTCGGTGGAAGCTGCTGTGGGAGCTGATACCAAGCCTGTGTGGAGTTATATGAAGAGTCGGGGCTTTTATGCCGGCTTACAGGCGGACGGGACGGTGGTGATTGCCAGACCGGATGCGAATGCTGCTTTTTATGGCGCTCGGCTCACGCCCGAGCAGGTTTTGAGAGGGGACGTGCCTTCGCCTTCTAAGAAGGGCGATAGAAATCCTAGAATGTGGCCTGAGGGATCGAGAGGACTGATGGAGGTGTTGAGACTTGCTGAGGGGAGGAAAGATATTGATGAGGCGGTTGTGCGTTCGATCCGGAGTGGTCCTACACCCGGGGATCTGGGGAGAGGATTGGACCGTGATGTGGATAGTGAAGATGAGTATGGCCATGAGAGGCGACGAGAGACGGAGAAAGAGAGGGAGAGGCGGAGACGCAAGGAGAGGAAGGAAGATGAGGACTACGAATATGAACCGAGTAGACGAGAGAGGTCGTCTCGGCGGAGTGAGCCACGAGAACGGAGCCAACGAAGGGAGAGGTATTAGGACGACTATCCTGGAGAGTTTGCGGGCCTGTCGGGCTACGAGAAGCCAGCGGCTGACCAGAGGGGTCGTTCAAAGAATGTGGACAAGGATGTAATTGATGACCGCGATGACTGGATGAAGCATGCCTAGAGGTATCCTGCTGGCCGGGAAACCTAAGTTTGTACGTATGAGATACGATTTGTTCACCTTAACATTACATATGTCAAGTATCAATGATATCGTGCTAGCTGCACCATTCGAGAGACGTGAATTCCCAAATGAAGAATTTCCACTATCGCTGGCGTTGGAGGCAACTTGGCAATTGTCTGTCTGTCTTGCAACCGCTGCACCCACACCACCTAAAATAAAATCTCTTACACCCCGTCCACGCTTCATTCATACAGCTTGGTCAAACTACAAGTACAAGCCCTCGGGTTCGCCCTCCTGCTTGGTACGCAGGACACGCTCCCGGGCGGCCCGGAAATCGGCCATCTGCACCCTCATTCTCCGCTCTCTGAGAGCCATCAAACCAGCCTCAGAGCAGATGGCTTTGATATCAGCACCCGACAAGTCATCCTTCTGGGAAATGAATTCCTCCAGATCAACGTCCTCGTTCAACGACATCTTGCTGGTGTGGAGGGTGAAGATCTTGCGCTTGGTATTCTGGTCGGGATTCTCAAAGAGAATCTTTCGGTCGATACGGCCGGGACGAATCAGGGCGGGATCAAGCGTCTCAATCTTGTTTGTTGCCATGATAACCTTGACATCTCCACGGTCGTCGAATCCATCCAACTGGTTGAGCAGCTCCAACATGGTTCGCTGAACTTCACGTTCACCGCCAGACGTCGAATCGTAGCGCTTCGTGCCGATAGCATCGATTTCGTCGATGAAGACAATGGATGGCGCATTTTCAGCAGCGACCTGTAATCTGTTAGCGCGTTCCCATGATTAGTAATGTCGGTGAAAGGCTTACCTGGAACAACTGTCGTACTAGACGAGGTCCGTCACCAAGATACTTCTGGATCAGCTCACTGCCAACGATACGCAAGAAAGTGGCAGATGTTTGGTTCGCAACGGCCTTGGCCAGCAATGTCTTTCCAGTACCAGGCGCACCGTAGAGGATGACGCCCTTTGGTGGCTTGATACCCATCTCCTCGTAAAGCTCGGGGTGCAGAAGAGGAAGTTCGACTGATTCTCTGACTTCCTGGATCTGGTTCTCGAGACCACCAATATCCGCATATGACTCCGTTGGCGCCTTGTCCAGCTTCATGACACTGACGAGCGGGTCCGTATCATCAGTAAGCACGCCAACAATACTGACGCTCTTGTGATGTAACAAAACACTAGCTCCGGGCTCGAGAAGATCCTTGTCCACGAAGCTCATAATGCTGACATAGTATTCGGGACCAGTCGTGCTCGACACGATGGCATGGTCGTCGTCGATCATTTCCTCAAGGGTGCCGACCCCCATTGGGCTGCCTCGCATGTCATCAACACGGCCACGCTCGTCGGCATTTCTGTCGCTCGCATCGAGCTCAGATGTGGGAGCCGAGCTATCCTTGGCGGCTTTCGCTTTTCGCAGGCGTTCCTGGTTCTCAACATATTCTTCCTCGAGGAGCAGGTGATCGTGGATGCGCTGCATGCGCAAAAGTCTGAGCTTGCAACGGCTGGTCGGGTAGACGGACGGGAGCTTCGCGGCTGCGCTGGTACCGCCGGCCTTCTTCTTCTTGCGACCGATGCGGGTGGTCGGTCTCGGGGGTGGTTCGTACTTGGGCTTCTCCTTCTGTGTTGAGGGCGACAATGAGTGATCAGCCACGGCCCTCGGAACGCATTGCATTGCATTTCCATCACCCAGAGCGATCTTACCTTCTTATCCTTTCCATCCTGGCCTTTATCGCTACCGCCCATGCCAGATTGATTCTGACCCTGCGCAATCTGTTAGCATGCTTTGGTTGACTCGTAGTGCCGACGAGGTCAGAAGCTCACCATGTTGACGATGGTGCTCGCAAATGCGGGCGGTCTATTAAGATGCGATGTACTATCTCTGGTAAAACGTGATACTGAAAGGAGACAATTCCTTGTTGGAATCGATGCGTAATGGCGAGTTGTTGGATCTGTCGCTGGTGGTTTGTGTCCAGTGCAAGGAAGCTGCAGTGAGCTCCGTGTTTGCTGGAGTCCGATTTCGTAATCAGGCGGCAGACGAACGCGCCAGCAGTCGCAGGAGCAGCTGGAGCAACCTGAGGCACAGACCAATTTTCCACAGCGGGTATTGCCAAGACTTTTCAGGCTTCAGGGCTGCACTCAGCTGCCCAATAAAAACAGCCTCACTCGCCCAGCTCGGGCATGACAGACAGGAACGCCTCGTTGAGGAGCACGCATTGGCCCGCTCTGGGCCTTGATTGTGGAATGCTTGTGGAAGGGTTACGCCGAAGCTCAGTACGGGCTGCTGTTACGAAACACAGTGAAAACAATGGGCTGTACAGTATTTGACCAGCAGATGCTGACATTCATGTCCACGTATCCATCCTGGACGCTCATCCAGGTAAAATATTGGACTCTTTATTACCTTTGTGCAGATTTTAATGTGCATAAGACGGACAGCAGAGCCTCGTTTATCATGATTTTTATTTAAGACGGTTTCTGGTTAGTAGCACAGGGGGTGAAATGCCGAATATTTCCCAGCTTGCTTCAAAAGCCTGATTGTCGGTTCTCGACCACTCTATCGTGTTTGTGATTTGACTTGAGATCCATCCCAAAGACTATTTCACAGCCCGAACAAGGAGTATTGAAACCTAATCAAGACGCAAACCGTGGAAGAAAGAAGGAGCTAGTTCAGCACGAGACAATACCTAACAAAACGCTACAACCCGGGCGGGCACGGCAGACTCATATCCACGGTCCACCGGACGTTTATATGACCTCTCAGGCTCTCTCCTCCCCGCAATCCACCACAACAGCATCAACCAGCGTCACCTAATCCTAACGTCGGAAGGCCCACCTCGTTCCAAACCCAAGTTCTGCCTGTTGCCACATGCCTGGTTGGTCAAAGTTCAACTGAACGAAGCTTTTCCCTAATCTCGGATCATACTTATCTCCTGTCCCCTCCATCGATTCCGTGATCGACCCCTCGTCTCACTCTCACCAACCTGGCTCCCATTCCAACATACGTAACTTGCGCCCCGCCAACAAACAACCGCACCGATCCAAGCAAGAATACTGGAGCTCGATTTCTCAACCAGCACAGTTTTCTCTCCATTTCCTTGCTACCTGAAATCCGTCACCATGGCCAGCACTCGCGAGCGCCGAATTGCCAAGGAGCTGCAGGACATCGAAAAGGATAAAGACAACTCTGGCGTCACCGCAGAACCCGTCGATGGTATCAACCTCACCCACCTCAAGGGCACCTTTCCCGGCCCCCCCGACACGCCATATGCCGGTGGCTACTTTACAGTCGACATTCGGATTCCCGACACGTATCCTTTCAAATCGCCCATCATGAAGTTCGACACCAAGATCTGGCATCCAAATGTCAGCAGCGTGACGGTAGGTCTTGTCGAGCTTCCTACGGATATGGTGGGATGAAGAGATAGAGGCTGATCAAGCGATGAAATAGGGAGCTATCTGTCTCGACACACTCGGATCCGGCTGGTCGCCCGTGGGCACGATCAAGATGGCACTGATATCGCTCCGCATGCTTCTCGAGTCGCCGAACCCCAAAGACCCGCAAGACGCCGAGGTGGCAAAGATGCTCATGGAGAGCCCGACACAGTTTGCACAAAAGGCACACGACTGGGCGGTCAAGTTTGCCAGCGCCCCGAGGCAGTCGATCGTCAGGCATAACTACGTTGCCGAGAAACCAGCCATGGTTGTCAAGGACGATGCGCAAAGGTTCGATACACCCGTTTGTCTTTTCGGAAAATGGAGAAGCGGATACTAATAGTCTTGACCAAACAACAGATACCAAGGGTACAACAAGGACCTCATCGACCGGTTTGTTAATATGGGCTTCGATGTGGACAAGGTGGTTGAGGCGTTCAACTTTGTGGGGATCGACAGGAATGGCGGGGAGGACTACGAACTAGAGGAGGCATACATGGGCGACATTACCGCTCGGCTCCTCGGCGAGCAGTAGTGGTGAGCGACGACGAACCGAGCAATAGTAACGAGTTACCGTGGAAATTCGTCGACCTGAATCTACGATGATGCCTTCCAGCGGCATATTACAAACGCAAGAAGATGGACAAATAGATGCTGACAGCAGGGAATACGGCCAACAATGACGAGGCCGTACCGATCTGGCTAGGATTAGCGCAAATTTGTGCGGTCCACTGAAGTGGAGGAAGCATTTGGACTGGAGTTTGGGGGGTTGGTTTTGGTTGGGTTCTCGCAATATTCTTTTCAGTCTTGCTTGTCATTTGCTTTTTTTCATCTTCATTTGAGCCAGGTAGTGGGCAGCCGGAACTCTCTCAGCGCACTGGGCAAAGCTTACTGGCTCAGCTCGTCGCGATGTGGTCACGATATGGGCTTTAGCGGGAGTCAGTTTCAGCCATGTTGACTCCGGAACACAAAGGACTGAGCTTTCCATCGTCGGATGACAGGTAAAGGACGGACACCAGCTGCGACGAGACGAGACGTCAACTAGCGAAACAACACAATCATTCCTTTTTTTTTTTTTTTTTGCATATTTTGGGAGTTTATTATATGGACTCTGTGGGAAACAGTTTGAGGTGTTTGAGGTACCTAGCATGTTAGCATTGCTCTTTATCTGGTTATTGACTAATACACTCTATCCTCTGTCATTATTGCCTTTGATGAGAAGGCTTTGAAGATCTATCTCAACTCGTAGACTATGGCATTGACATGTGATAGTGGAAGATTCTGAAGATGATCGGTGGACCCTGTTGGCAGCAAGAATGATTACCTCTAGTGAAGACGGTGACTTGTTAGTTACCTCGGTACTCTAATTACCTTTATCCAGTCTTGCAACTTTGTTGGATCCAATCTTCCTTTGGGAGACCTACAATGCGGAAATGCGGGTCTAATCCAATATCATTATAGTGCAGTGTAAATAGATCAAGTCACGATAAGGTAAACCGAAGACAATGTCATCTGCCCGGCGTCGAAAGGGGATTAAATTACAAACCAAGCTTGCTTGTCTGCCTTGCCTGCTTGCTCACTGGGTCGCGTACAGTATGATGTGGATGCAACGAAAACAGCATATTTACCATACAAAATTTCCTGTTCCCCTACCTCCCAAGTCTATCGAGTTTGTGCAATGGAAAAAAAAAGAGACAAAATGAATACAGAACAGTAAACAAGAGCTAGAGCTAGCAGTCACACGCGCACACAAGAAGATAGTCTATAAAATCCGGACCTTCTCTCTCTCTGCCGTCTCCATCTGCTAAACGTTCGCTGGTAAGATAAAAAAAACTTGGACCGCATGGCATACCTCGCCTCTGTAGCTAGTAAAATGGTGGCTTAAAAGGAAAAATCTGAAACAATGTACAGCTGGCTTACATGCCAAGTAACATCAACGGGATCCAATTATTAAAGGGGGGGTTTAGAGGAGATCCCGTCTGAGGAACTCATCATAGAGGGCCTTGCCCAAGCTGGCGGGCGACCGCTCAACAATAACACCGGCGGCTTCAAGAGCCTTGATCTTGGAGTCGGCACCACCCTTGCCGCCGGCGACGATGGCACCGGCGTGACCCATGCGGCGTCCAGGAGGAGCAGAGATGCCAGCGATGAAGGAAACAACGGGTTTTCCGCCATTGACGGTGTTGTTGGCCTTGAGGAAGTCGGCAGCCTCCTCCTCGGCGGAACCACCAATCTCACCAATCATGATGATGCCATCAGTCTCCTCATCCTTGAGGAAGACGTTGAGGCAGTCAATGAAGTTGGTGCCGCTGAAGGGGTCACCACCGATACCGACGACGAGGGACTGACCGAGACCAGCCTGGGTGGTCTGGTTGACGGCCTCGTAGGTGAGGGTACCGGATCTGCTGACGATACCGATACGGCCGCGCTTGTGGATGAAACCGGGCATGATACCGATCTTGCACTGGCCGGGCGCGATGATGCCGGGACAGTTGGGGCCAACGAGGCGGGTCTTGGACTGGGACTTGAGCATCGAGGTAATGCGGACCATATCTATCCGTCAAATGTCAGAGACGGTGTTCTTTCCCATATTCCTGCGAGAAACTTGGCGCTACTGACCATGCTGGGGGATACCCTCAGTAATGCAAACAATAAGGGGAATTTCGGCGGCAATGGCTTCTTCGATACCGGCGGCAGCGAGAGGAGGGCTATAGTTGGTTCAATCGCATATGGTCAGCAGACAGAAACAGACTTGGGCTCCGAAGGAATTGGCACTCACGGGACGAAGATAGCAGTGGCATCGGCGCCAGTCTCCTTTACGGCGTCCGCGACAGTGCCAAAGACAGGGAGGCCAAGATGCGTCTGGCCAGCCTTCTTGGGGTTTGTTCCGCCAACTACTTTGGTACCTGTGTGCGACCATTCCGTTAGAATCTGCTGCAAAGTGTTTCGTTCCTGCGTCTCTAGTGAGCGGGTGGGCAATTACCATAGTCGATAGCCTGTTGCGCATGGAAACTAGACATTCAATTATGATTAGCTGCTGCCCATATCCCATCTCTCTGTTTCTGCTTGTATGTCTTTATCTCGCGCTGACATCGTCGTCATCAAACGCGGAATTGCGTTGCGCCACGTCACGACTCGCGCATCAAGATAAGGGGGTCCACTCGAGATCCAACTCACGTTCCCTGCTTTCCTGTGAAGCCCTGGAAGATGACCTTGGTATCACTGTTGATGCGAAGGTTGTCGATCGTGGCGGCATATGGGGAGTTGTTGGAGCTGTAGTTTCTGCGGGCAATGCTGCGCAGGAGAGCGCCAGCAGGGCGACTTTGTCTTGAGAAGGCTTGCATTTTGTATGTGTGTGGTGTGCGAACAAAATCGAGAAAGGAAGAGAGAGAGCGAGGTCAATGAAAGAAAACCCAATGAAGATTGATGAAGCTTCGTTGGGATTAATACGGTTTTCAAAATGTCGCAGAGGGTAGCGGAACTTCACACGTCAATGCAGTCACTTCTCCAAACAAAATATCTCCAACCCTCTCGGTTGGGCCAGTCCAGATTCGGCCTTGGCGAACGGCAAGTAACAAACAGCGTTGTCATTGGTCGGAGAGACCCGGTCCCTGCAACCACCTGTGAACGGCTGGCTGGCAGCTACCTCCATCTGTCCGTCAAGGTTCCACCGCATTAGCGCTCCGCAGAGTGTCTCCGGCAGGCAACTTTTCCACCTCAGGGTGATTGCCCCGCCAAAACGATATTTCTCGATCCATGACTCTGATCGCAATTTGGAAGCTCGAACCCTGAATTTTAGCCAGGGCTTCTCGACGACAGCAGCAGCAAATATGGCTACAGCGACGGCGACCGTTACTACGACGATCCGCAAGAAGGATGCCAACCTTCCACCAGAGAATGAGCGTTTCCTGAGATGCTGCGCTGAGATTGCAAGTGCGCTTATCGAAGACCACGAGGCGTCCAAGGATCGGTCTCGCCCACAACGAGATATCAACCTCAACAGCCTGCGCTCCAAGCTGGCAAAGAAGCACAAGATTGGCAATGTCCCGCCTTTGACGGCCATCATTGCCGCGGTGCCGGAGCACTACAAGAAATACATCCTGCCGCGGCTGATCGCAAAACCCATCCGAACCTCGTCCGGAATCGCAGTCGTCGCCGTAATGTGCAAGCCGCACAGATGTCCTCACATCGCATATACCGGAAACATCTGCGTCTACTGCCCCGGCGGACCAGACTCGGATTTCGAATATAGCACCCAGTCGTATACCGGCTACGAGCCAACGTCTATGCGCGCCATCCGAGCACGATACGACCCATTCGAGCAAGCACGAGGTCGTGTAGACCAGCTCAAGTCCCTTGGCCACTCGGTTGATAAAGTAGAGTACATCATCATGGGTGGAACTTTTATGTCGCTTCCGGAATCTTACAGAGACGAGTTTATTTCCCAGCTACACAATGCTCTGAGCGGGTATGGGACGTTGAATGTCGACGAGGCAGTTCGCAGCGGAGAGCAGAGCAATATCAAGTGCGTCGGAATCACGATAGAGACGCGACCAGACTATTGCCTGCAGCCACATCTGTCGAGCATGTTGAGGTACGGTTGCACACGTCTCGAGATTGGTGTCCAGTCACTCTACGAAGATGTTGCGCGCGACACCAACCGTGGCCACACGGTCACCGCCGTTGCTGAGACCTTCTGCCTTGCCAAAGATGCGGGTTTCAAGGTGGTCAGTCATATGATGCCCGATCTTCCCAATGTCGGGATGGAGCGCGACTTGGACCAGTTTAGGGAATACTTTGAGAACCCGGCCTTCCGGACAGACGGGTTGAAGATTTATCCCACCCTGGTTATCCGTGGAACCGGCTTGTATGAGCTGTGGCGTACGGGAAGGTATCAGAACTACACACCAAACGGACTGGTCGATCTGGTAGCCAGGATCCTGGCACTTGTGCCGCCTTGGACTCGTATCTACAGAGTACAGCGCGACATTCCCATGCCACTCGTAACATCGGGTGTGGAAAATGGCAATCTGCGCGAGCTGGCTCTGGCGCGGATGAAGGATTTCGGCACCACCTGCCGAGATGTCCGAACCCGTGAAGTCGGTGTCAACGAGGTCAAAAACAAGATCAGACCCAACCAGATTGAGCTAGTCCGCCGTGATTACACCGCCAACGGTGGGTGGGAAACGTTCCTGGCCTACGAGGATCCCAAGCAGGACATTCTCGTGGCTTTGCTGCGTCTTAGGAAGTGCTCCGAGAAGTACACTTTCCGGGAGGAACTGGTTGGTCAGCCGACGAGTCTGGTGCGCGAGCTTCACGTCTACGGCATGGCAGTGCCCGTTCACGCGAGAGATCCTAGGAAGTTCCAGCACCAAGGCTTCGGGACTCTCCTCATGGAGGAGGCCGAGAGGATAGCCAGAGATGAGCATGGGAGCGAAAAGATTAGTGTTATCTCTGGCGTCGGTGTTCGCAGCTACTATAGGAAGCTGGGGTACTGGCTTGATGGCCCTTACATGAGCAAATGGTTGGACGGGAGACCTGGACCTGAGGAGTAGGCAAAGGTGGAAATCTGGTTGTGTGGGCATTTGCATTTGGCGTTGCTAGTTGGTATATCTCTGGGAACTTCTGGCGCATTATCTGGTATGGCGTTAAAGGTTCACAAAAGGAATGTCACGGGCAATTACTTGGAATAACCAATGGTCATGCCTTTGGGAGGTGCATGAGAAATGAGAGAATATGATGCATCTTTCCGTTCTACTGTTGGATCCAAGTGTTTTGTTTACTCCGTAAGTAACCAGTTTATGTTCAGGGATAAATGGCAGACCAAACAACATCCTGCCCGACATCCTCACCCGGCAAACACCGACCAACCGAAATCAGACATACTGTATCCTTCTTGATGTTTTGTGCCTCAGTTCATGTTCTGATAAACCTTGAACCCTCTTCGATAGACTTCCTCCCAATTTTACTCCGTTTCAACGGTTGTCAACCATCAAATGTACTGTGATCGCTATTGATACACGGACACGTGGACTGCATTCGGTCTTCAACTTTCACGAGAACTTTCCATGCGAGACAGATGATGTTGGCGGTTTACAAACAAGAATCTCGGCCTCCGAGTCAGCGCCACGCTCAGCTTCGCTCAATCCAATCGGCAAGCCGAGTCGGCGAATCCCAAACTCTCGGCTGTTGCAGCCCGAGGCCGAGACCGAGATCCACAGAACTCCACAACGGAGTTAGGCTTATCGATGCGAGACCATCTCCAGTCGCCACTGCCATGCCACATCTCCTCTTTTGAGTTGAGGTCCAGACTTTTCAGCCCAAATACCCGCATCATCTCCCGAATCTTTAGTCTCCACTGATTCCACCTCCGGACGTATTTAAAGCCACCCATTCAAGTTATTACCATCAATCAACAAGGGTACATGGTCTAGTGGTATGATTTTCGCTTCGCATCTTCTCAACCTCTATCTAGAGGAAGATCCTGCGCCTTGTGAAAGGTCCCCGGTTCAATCCCGGGTGTATCCATTCGAATTTCTTCTTTTGCCTGTGGGCTATTTTCTTTTATTTCTTGGTTTGTTTTTGGGACTTATTATTAACGTTAATTATTATTATGAGATCTATTATTTAAATAGTAGGATCTAGCTTATTTTTATAGATAAATTATATAATATTATATAAAAACAATGTTTTTAATAATAAGTTGTATTTCTAGAAAAAGCTCTCTAGGTACTAGGCGCGATAAATATATAGTCTAGGTGTCATGGGATAGGCTGCAATGGCTACTACCATAACACCACTAAAAGGTGGAACGTTGACTTGCTTGTAAGCCAAGTCACGTATTGCAGCCTAT
>MU858187.1:0-101899 GCA_033297075.1 Rhypophila decipiens
AACCCTACCACTAGGCCATGGAACCCTCCGCAAAAGGATGTCGAATTTCAAGTCGAACGCCGACTTGAAATCAAGGGTTATATACACATCGTGACTATAAGTACTACTATTTTTCTTTAGTAGTCTTATAGTAAGGATAAAACTATTAATTAGAATATATAAACTCCTCTAGCTATTTATTATATAAGTAGGAATTAATAAAGTTCTAAAATTCAAGATCTTTAGCCTTTTTAATAAACTAGTTAGACTAAACTTCCTAGTCCTTTAGCTTATTATAGATAACTTTAGTAGTATTAGATAATATTATAGTATTAAAGTAATATAATAGCTAGTAAACTAGGCTTAAAATAGTAATTTAATATATATAGTTATATTTTTTTAGTTACTCTATAGTATATAGTAGTAGTCTAACTATTAATTGTTGAATATAATGGTAATAGTTAATTTAGTTGACTATAATTACTGTATTCAGTAATAGCCGAGCTGTACTAAGGCAGAGAAAACTCTGCATATACGCTAGTCCAGATACGGAAGGTGGATTTACCCCTATTTGTAGCCTGTCACCGTTCTTCGACAGGACGCCCAACTTGAATACAGTGAGGTACGGCCTGAAAACTCGCTCCAAGGCGTTGTTATACTTTGGAGTGCTCGCAAAACCATCTTACAGCGAAATATTAGTTGACGCAACAATAGATGCAATCCGCTGTAGAGTGTATCGACGTAGCTATCGCATCTTAAGTTCCAGAACGATGTCTCAAAAGACGGGCCATCGGGATCTTCCTTCTGAGATATTACTTGTGCATCTCTTAGAATAAGTGGTATTTGCCTGTCCACAGTTACCGGTAACACATCTCGATACCTGGGAAAGGAACAAACTACGCAAGAACAATGAGGCTCCTTGGGCAACCTAATCAGTCAGTTTGACAATGACTGCTGTGATTTTGCCTAGTCGTCATTATCATAGAGACCTGGTTTCTCTCGCGGAAATATTTGGAGCTCGTTTGTATTACAAATCAACGGGCTCCGTACATGTAATATGGTGTGCACGTCTTTGAATATGAGGAATTCATAAGTTGGCGGGGTTGCTTGCATCATGTTCAACTATACTAATCAAGCCGATGTAAAGTCATGACGGGATGGATGGTCGCTGATTGATACATGATCGAGGTATATAAAGAGGAGTGATATGAAGAACTTGGGGTTTTATCACAATCTTTCATTTTAGACCAGCTCTCCCACAGACCGAACAGCTTTCATCAAGCGCAAGTTCCAAGTCAACATCACACTAACAACCGTCATCTTCCAGTAAACAAATCCTTTCACACCAAATGGCATCCAAATTCTACGCAGTCATCGCGGGTGTAGGCAGTGGAACAGGCCGCTCGGTAGCCCTCAAGTTCGCCAAGACGTACCCGGTGGCTCTCCTCGCCCGCAAGCCGGAAAGCTACAATGACATTGTGGCCGAGATCAACCAAGCCGGCGGTCGTGCCATTGGCATTAGCACCGATACATCAGACACCAAGTCGGTCGTCTCGGCCTTTGAAGCCATCAAGAAGGAATTCCCAGATGGAAAGTTGGCTGCCGCCATCTGTGAGCTCACCTTCTCCTCCGTGGCCAGCATAGATACGTATGTACCAGGAAGGACTAATGGCTTTCGCATGATAGACAATGCCAGCGGAGGCTTCTCGAGGAAGCCCTTCCTCGAACACACAGTAGAGGAGCTACAACAGAGTTTGGCGGGTAGTCCGTACGTATTCCCGCCATTGTCGCGACCAGCTTGACGCTTAACAAGTCCAAACCCGACTAACCACGACCGTCTGAAAAAAAGAATCGGCCTCTTCAACTTTGCCCAATCCACCGTCCCACTTCTCCTCTCCTCAGTAGACGTCTCACCTCCCCCTCCTTATCCCCCAACCCTGATCATAACGGGAGCGACAGCCTCAGTCCGAGGATCCGCCCGCTTCGGCACCTTCGCGGCTGGTAAATTCGCCGTGCGGGCCCTAAGCCAGTCCCTAGCGCGCGAGTTCGGGCCCCAAGGCGTCCACGTCGCCCACGTCATCGTCGACGGCGTCATCGACATTCCCCGGACCAAGGAGTGGAGCGTTAATGACGGAAAGGACGACGGCAAGATTGATCCTGACGCGGTAAGTACCAAACATAACCATGCACTTACCTGTCTTATATAATCTGCGCTGTGCCCGCCAGACAGTCGAATTTTTCCCAAGTTGGGCTGTGGCTGATCAATCGTGATATACATCAGATCGCGGAAAACTACTGGTATCTCCACACACAGCACCGCTCAAGCTTCACACAAGAATTGGACATTAGGCCGTATGTCGAGAAGTTCTGAGTTTCTTTTGCGGGTCAGACTGGCTCACTGCGGCTGTCTCTCTGCTGTCCAGCGACGTACCCAGCACAAAGTCGAGGGAAAAAGAGCACTAGACGGCATAGTATGTGAATTTTGGCTACCCGGGAGAAGCCTCGTGGACTAAAAGCTCGTAAACCCTTTTTTTTGTTTGATTATCTCAGCGTTATTCTCCCTGAACCTATTGGACTTGCCCCGATTGAGGGCCGATGTAGATTATCAAGAAAAAAAGAATGTTCAAGTTACCATAATTTCGTCACCAGAATTTCCTTTGACCTTTCATTTCAGTAAAACCCTTGATGTAATGTGCAAATGTAGTTAATCTCCGAGGAGACAACTATCGCCATATATAACAATATCATGACGACGCTTCGACCCCGTTCGCGAGGACATCGGGTCGTCTCTAAAGCGGCGGAAGCAAACTGCTCCGGGCCAACCCGCCTGTCTCGGCTTGCTGCCTGGAACCGATTACGCCCGTGTGGATGATGCTTGGCATTAACCAACGCCTCAGGTATCAGGAGCCGGCTCGGGTTCCTTGCTATCGTTCGCACCGGGATTGATCGAAATCGGAACACCGTGGATCGCCGCGAGCCGCTCCTCTTCCTTCCTGATTTGCAGCGCCTCGGTCTCTTTGCGGAGCTTCTCCAAGTTCCAGGCGTCGTCGTCGTCACCCTCATCGTCATCCACCTCCGTCCTCCAGTTGCCGCTCTCGAAGAGGGCACGACCAGTCGCCTCCTTGGCCACCCGGGCTTGTTCCTCGGCCGCCTTCTTGTCAAGACGCTCTTTCTTCCACTTGGCGAATGTCTCGGGTGTCACTGGGGTAAGTGTGCCAGTGAGTTTGTGTCTCTCGGATTCTAAGAACTCCTCGAGCGTAAGGGTCTTGAGTGGCGATTTGTCCATCAGGGCCTTCTCAGCTGCTCTCTGTTCCTTCGTCTTGAGAACGAACCTAAAGGGGGTGTCAGTTTCTACAACCTTCTGATTATTTGACCGAGCCAAGTTTGAACTTACCCAGGGGGAAGAGCGTGCTTGTATTTGCATTGGTCACCTCCGTTGGGGCAGACCCAAAACCAGCCGTACTTGCCATCCTCGATTGCCTCGATAAAAAATTTGCAGACCTTGTCGGTCGTTGTCCGCTGGTTGCCCTTCTTCGAAGTAACGACGGACCGGAGCTTTTCCTCGTCCCAGTCGGCAGAAGTCTCCTGCTTCTTCGTTTCCTCCTCCTCTTTTCGGGAATCCTGGTACAGATTTCGCTTCTCCACCTTGCGTTCCATCTCCAGGTCGTGCGAGAACTTGCATTTCTTGCCCTTCTCGCAGTTGCCCTTCTTGAAGAATATGCAGAGCACCGTCTTGGGGTCGACGCCGAAAGGCACCTTTTGGATCTGGGCGGGCTTGTTGAGGAGGAGGTCGGCCTCGCGTTTGGCGTCCTCGGCGGCCTTCTTCTCCCTCTCTCGCTGCGCCTTTTCTGCTTCTTTTTTCTTTTGGTCCGGCGTTCCACCGGCCTTCATCGATGCAGCTATCCTGGCGATTTCTTTCTGGGCAGCGCCGCCTTTCTTATTTTTCATGCCAAAGGTTTTGTCTTCGGCCGTCTTCTTCGCCTTGGCAGCAGGCTGCTTGTCTGCTTTTTTGGGAGGCATGGTGGGCTAGATTTGTGAAAATCGTCGATTCTAAAACGGGCCGGTGCTTCTGATGTGTTTGGAGGTCGTAGTAAAAGTCCACTCGTCTACGTTCTGCCGTGTCTCCAGCTTTACGAATTTTGTCGCGGGCAGAGTTTACAGTCAAGCGGGGAGAGATCTTGAAGTCACTGAAGCGGTGCGTTGAAAGTTCCAAGGCGGGACCTTCCATGGCGGTCCTCCCTCCCGCTCAGGGCTCTGGGCTTAGCCCCACCACCATTGAGAATGGCCACCAGGGGCTGCTAATCGCCACGTGACTGATACGAAGATCCCTGTAATGACGGATGCTTGTGCTTCCACCTGGTAACGGTACGTACCTGCGGCTGGCCTTTGCGCGGCTCAGAGGGAAAGCTGTCCAGTTCTCGACATCACACGCACCAAGGTTCAACGGATTCAAGAGCAAATACTGTCTAATTGAACGGAGGCATAAAGGTACGTAATCCATTTTCAAGCCTTTGAGACACTGGCTAATAATCAGTAGGCTCATTACTTCCACAGAGAAGCAGCTACCTCCCAATCCACTCCATCAATACATCGACCCAGACCTATTCGACAGCTTCCCTCCCCGAGCCACCATGATTTCCGACGACGAGCTCTACCGCCTGGCCGTTTTTCTGGGCTCTGCGGCGATGGTTCTGATTGTCGTGTACAACTTCTTCGAGGTTAATGCCCAAAGCAAAGGAAAGACTTCAGTAAAGGTCGGCCCGCAATCTACATCCGCCTCGGCCAAGTCAAAATAGGCGCCTGTTCGACCGCTGTACGATAGAAACGATATTTGGGGAAAATAAACTGCTGGTTTTGCCCATTTTGAGAGCACAACGTATCGGGCGCGAGCTGGGAACTTTAAATCAACATGAACAAGGACGGGAATACGGACTTCACGTCTGAGGGTGAAGGGAAAGAAATGTTATCAGAAAGGGGAATGCATTGCATTTGGTCGCAATGTCCATCGGGATTGAGAGATCTGGTTGGCGATGATGGTTCATGACGCACCGGGGAATCCCCAGGAACAAGGCCCAACCGAACCAGCATTGTGTCATGATGGTGAGCGGACAACAGATCTCCTGGCCACTCTCGAACCTACGTGTACCGCCGTATTCTTCTCGGGGTCTGGGGGGACTCTACCCCGTAAAATGTTTATGCAAATGATACAATAATTCAGCTCTTCTGACCCGTAACTCTCCCAACTGATGGTGTTTGTTGCAAGTGCAGACCATGTCGCTGCAGCTCCTCGCAGCTGTCGCCAGATGGCACCACGCCGTTTGATCGGGCCCGGGCGCTCTCCTGTCAGGGGCCAGGTGATGTCTAAAAGTGGGTCGGCTTTTGGGGTTTAGTGGGTCCTCGCGCCACTCATTGGCTCACGCTGGCTTTTTAGCTCACTCCCAAACTCTGACTCCCTTTCTCAGGCTACAGCGGCTCGGTCCAACAGACGCCTTCAAAATCTCGTGCTCTCCGACTCTCGCGATTCCTTCCCTCTCACAACTTCATTCATCAACCAAATCACAACGGCTTCTCAAACATCATCGCCACCTTTTTATCCTCTACTTTTAGGCGCGCATCCAACTTCGTCAGCCTATTTCGTTTATTTTCCTGCCATTCGCAAGAACAACCAGTCCTTGCGTCATTCACCTACTGCCATTACTTGTCTGCGAACAACCAAATCAAACGCGCGACAGCCTTTCTCATCACACCCCGCCAACGTCAAATTCACCCACTCTTAGAGTCGCCATTCAATCGACAATCATAAATCGCGTCGATTCACCGCCAAGTCAGCTGCAATAAACTCGCAGCTATCAGCGATCAACTACATTCTGCCACTCGCTTCTTTATCATTACCCAAACGCGACCGCTACAATGGCCGGAAAGCTTGACAAATCTCTCGATGAGATTCTCTCGACCCAGCGTCGTGCCAACCGCGGCCGTGCCAACCGCCGAGCCTCTGCTGGCAATCGCCCTGCTACGACTGCTCCGGCCGGTGGCATTCAAAAGAACAAGCCCGCCCGAAATTCCGCCAAGCCCACCCCCACAAAGGGCGCGGGTGTTGTAGGCGAGAGCAAGATTGTTGTTAGCAACCTGGTAAGTCGCAAACGCCACCTTTTCTCCCAGCTAAATGATAATGATGGCTAACACCAAACAGCCCAAGGACGTTTCCGAAGGCCAGATCAAGGTATGTTTTTACCGATGAGGCCATTCAGCCTTCGGTTTCCGTCGACATTCCTCTTCTATGGCGTATCCTATCCGACGTCGTCTCCTCCATGGGAACACAAGGGCGGGTCCCTTTTCACCCATCAGTCTCGAGATGCTATCTCCTTCCTGTTGTCGACGCGAAATCGTCGTAGGAAGTCGAGACGATCCGTGTCCTTCTGGCATTCTTATCAAAGCGGCTGCCTGGCAAGCGCCCTTGATAGATCGCTTCAGGACTGTAAAAAGGATAATGGCATATGATCTCGCAGACAGACACCATTACACGGTGCTCTTCTACCATCCTTCCCTCCTGGCTGGCAACCGGAGTGTTGGATTTTGATCTTGGCGAGCTTAGCAGTGAGGCAGCACAGTGCTCTTGTCCCTTATCGTGGATGGCTTGTACCCCGGGGGGATTCTTTCGCGCTTTCCGCACCACCTGCAGTGGCACTTGCAGTTTTCTTTTGCTGCACGGCACTAGCAGTTTGACGGATTCGAGTTGGACGATACCATGACCACGACTGCTTTGCAGAGACCCCTGGATCGATGGCAGGATTCATAAGCTTGCCCTCTCTGTTGCTCTGAGCGCCCTGCGCCGAGAGCAAAGGTGCACTTATTGTTGGGGCTCACCCGTTAGTCGCTGGTGATGCAAGCCACGGAATTACGCCCTCATTGCTCTGCTCGCTACTTTGGTTCGCGCTGTTCGGACGTCCTGAACGAAACGTTACCAGTACCTGGTCGATATTTAGTGGTCGGATATCCTCGGATGCGGAGAGATTGCGAAACTCGTGCCACGCAAATGCTAATTACCTGGATGAATAGGAATACTTTCAACAAGCAGTCGGTAATGTGAAGAAGGCAGAGATTTCATATGGACCTGGTGGTGCCAGCCGTGGTATGGCCACGGTCATCTTCCACCATGCCGACGGAGCCACCAAGGCTTACAACACCCTCAATGGGCTGCTTATTGACAACCGTCCGGTCAAGGTATGTTCTTATAGTCTGCGAATCTTGATGAATGAGATGAATGAATGCTTACGCCACTCCAGGTTGAGGTTGTCGTCGCCTCAGCGGACCTGATTCCGCAACCCAAGTCTCTCGGTCAGCGCATCACAGCGCCCAAAGTTCAACCCAAGTCTGCGGCCAATGTCAAGCACACCGCCAATGGCACCGCCAAGGGTGGGCCTGCTGCCGGACGCGGTGGCAAGAAGGCTGGTCGTGGTCGTGGCGGACGTAACAGCCGCCCGGCCAAGAAGACGGCCGAGGAGCTCGACTCGGAAATGGCTGATTACTTCGATGCCGCCGGGAATGCCGACAACGCAGCGGTTACCGCTGCTCCTGCGGCCGCGACGAATGGTGATGCCCCGATGGAAGATGAGATTCTCTAGATCATAACGGACAGAAATATCCGTCGGGACGGAAGGAATGTGGACTGTCTATGATGGCATCAAGATTAGCAGGTTCTGTGTAATGTTCTGTACATGTGGGGGGCTCTTTTTTATTCACTCTGGGGTAACGGTTCAATAGGGATTTTCAGCGGTTTGCTTTTTTTTGTTATACACTGTGCGAAGTGCCTTTCAATATGGCACACAGATACACGATCACGTTAGTTTTTGGTTGCATCTCGAGGTGATGTGGGAATTGAACGCAACGTTGGTCTGCACCAAGCCATATATCCTTGACTGTGCGTTGTGACATGTTTGTAACATGTTTGTTGGAAGAGCCGGGCCAAGGCTTTCTCATCTTTCAAGATGAGAGCATCCAAGCAGTCCTGAAGGTAGGGGAACAGACGACATTCTAGAAAACCAATACAGCAACTTGGATTAAAGCGCTCCTAGCCGCCTCTCGTGTCTATAATGGGTATCTCCCTCCCCCCATGCTGGCGATGCAAAACAAATAGAAAATACAACCATCCTCAACGCCAGATGTATTATCCCTTGCTCTGCGTGAAAATGCCAAAAGTTTCCTGTCCTCCTTTTTGGCCTTGATTGTCCTCCCAGTGAGTCCCAGTCATTACATTGCCTCCCATTCGCTCCAGAAAGCAGAAACAATACATACCAAGTACAAATTCCAAATTTGTTGCCTAATGATACATCCCCCCTGGTTGCTATATTACAGTATGAGACAGATGAGTGTAAGGAAAACGAAAAAAAGGACAGTCGATGCCATGGGAAAGAATGGGATCGATTAGTAAGGATGCATATGTAGATGGGCATGCGTGTTCTTGTTTTAGTCGTGATTGTTGATCGTGGTGCTGGTGCTCCATTTCGAAGATGGGCTTTCTGGCTTAAGAGTCTGGGAGCTACTCATACAACTGCCATAACCAGCACCGCTAAAGCCGTAATAGGTGTTGGTGGTGTTAGTCGAGGGTGAGGAGGGGGCAGAATCGCACTTGAGCTGATAAAAGATGGCCTCGAGATTTTGTCCTAGGAGACGACGGCGTTGACGGGCAAGGCGAGAACTCTATTCATCGTCCTTGGGCCACAACCTGTTGTTTTGTTTTGTGAATTAGCGGGAGTACAGACATGGGAAATTATGGGAAGGCAGGAGACCAACAGCTGTCTAGTCCAGAGACACCTTAACATCATGGTAAAAACGAGCATCCAGACCAGAATGATACAGCACGCGAGAACACAGCCAAAGATCTTGAGACCAAGACTGCCGAACGCCGACCCAAGCTGCACGGTTGCCGTCGCCAGTGCGGTGTTGGGGAAGACGAACGAGAACCAGGTCATCTGGAACGGTATCTTTGCATTGTTATCCGGCCGGAGATATTTCCAGAGAGAGCCCACCGAGACCAGGAAGAACCAAATGCTCAACCCCCAGAGCCAGAGTCCGGCCATGTAGGCAAACAGCCTTAGGATACTGACCGCGTGCTGGGCGCCCATGAAGTCCTCTGGGAATATTTCGTTCGCATGGAAACCTAGGTGAACTATTGGAAGAGAAAATGTTAGTCAACCTCTGTACTCTGCAACTGAGGCAAAGAACCTTGCATTCGTCAGAGTAATGTACACCATTCCACGGTAGATAGTGCGCATACGGTACTTCTCGTATATGTCTTCACAAGACCAGATACACGCCTATAGAGAAGTTAATATGGCCTAGACCAACATCTGAAGGGCATATAAAACTGTTGCGAGGACCCTTATTGTACTGTCGTTACACTATTTACCGTGAAATGGTGTATCCATCGGAGAAAGAGACAGCCGCACGTACTTATACCAGCAGCTGTGAATCCGCTGGGACCTATGGAAATAAAAACACCAGGTCGTTGGGCATCGCGGGGGAGCTTCTGCGTCATGAGTCTATAGAGGAAGGCAGCACAGATCATGAACCCGATTAAGAAGCCGGTTCCCTGAACGGTGATAGCGGTCAAGGCGATAGCTATGGTATTGATCGAACTGACTTGGTCCAGCTTGATGGCCCCCGAGATGAGGTTCGCTCCAAACGGAGCAGTTAGGAGAAGGGGGTAAGCCGGGAACACCCAAACCGGTGTCATGATGTGGATTGGAAACACCCTATAGGTAGAGTGACATGAAGTTAGCATCCGGGACTGATGTGGGCAATGCTGCATGGAACTTACTGTGTTGACCACAATGTCAAGTACATACCGGCACTGAAAAAGACGCTCAGTCCGACATATATCCAGAACATGGCTTCCATGACTTGGAGAAGCCACGGGCCTGCCTGAGGAAGGCCATACTGGCAAATGGTGATTAAAATGGTGGCAATCGAGACCATAAATGCCGGGATGAAGAGAGACTCCACTTGGTCAAAGAAGGAGTTTAGAAAACTTCCAGGGTTCCAGTGAAAACGAAGTGTGATAAAAATGCAGTTCATCACAAAGAGGACCAGGTTGAGCATGAAGAACGCCAGGCCAAGCCCGTCCAGCCAGTCAGGTGAAAATGGTACTATGCAATGTTAGACGAGAGTGAGACTCTGGGGCCGTATGGGTTTGGTAGGTCATACTGGAATATAGCACATTTGCAATACCTCCGGTGGCCTGGGTTGTGATAATATTAGTTAGTGGCAATTCATGTTGGCTTGCAGATGTGTAACTGAATGGCATGGCTCACCATATTCATGGTAAACCAAGTCCATTGGTAACAGCCAATACGGTCACGGATGCCGACTTTGATGAGGTTCCTCATATCCCTGGTCTCGGACAACATGCCATTGAGACTACATGGCTCTGAGCGGGCTGAGGGTGCCGGTGGCGGGCGAGGAGCACCGGAGCTTTTTGGATTGTGATCCCGCGACGAGGCCCACAAGGCAGAGGCAGCAGCAGGAGACCCAGATCCATTGTGTGTGGGGAGAGGGGAGAAATGGTCATCTTCAGGAGATTCGTAGCCAGATATAGGAGAGGTTAAAGATCTTGAAATCCGGGGCTGGGCTCGGCCCGGTGTCCGGCCCTCCGAGGGTAGCGTCACACGGGAGGCGGTATCCCGGCCTCGTTCCATTCCAAAATCTTTACCAGTCGGTGCAGCAGTGCGAACAAAGGAATAATGAAACCTCCTTCTCCAAGAGCCTCCAGCCGGGTGGTCAACTCGGACAAGCTGGCCAAGGTGGCAACGAATATGACAAGCTCAAGGAGAGTGCCCGCCAACAGATCCATCGACATGGCGGAAAGAGAGATATGACCGAGTGACGGGCGTGTGGGTGGTTATTATAATAAGATGCTTGCAAGGCACAGAGATCCCACTTCTTGGGCATGTATGTACCTAGTAGGTTCTGTACTGTACAACAGAAATGGAATGGATGGATGGGCCGATGCATTTGTTGGCCAGCTGAGCCGGGAGGTTCCTACGATAGGACCAGGGATGGGCCTGTTGTTGCTCCTTCCGCACTCCGGTCCACCATAACGATCTCTTGGAAGGGCGCCACGAAGAGTCTTCTCCAGTCCTGTGACAAGCGCGAAGGCGCTAAAATTGTCGATCCGATATCTGGGCTGGAGGTCAAGCAATTGGCAGAGACAATGACGCCTGACAGAAACCAAGAGAATGATTATTTTCTTGTAATTATCCCAAGCTGTCTTGGAAAACGGCACGGTGGGTTTCAGTCGACCTTTGTTGGAAGCAGCAAAGGTGTTGGACTGGCAAAATCGGACTTGTCACACGGAAGGATTGCCTGGGCTTTGTGTTGCCCTTTCCCCAACGGGACCCGCCAGCCTCGGGTAGGGCCAGTAGTTCCTCCTCGACCAGACGCTATCTACTGTGAATGATCACTAGCGATTAGGCGGGTCCAGCGCCCCTTCTATAGTGAATTCTGGAAAACAAAACTTCTGCAGCTTTTGGGCGGTTTGTCCCAGCTTGTGATCGGCATCAAATTGCCGGACAGCGTCATATGTAGTGTACGCCGGCGGAATGGGCTGACTAGCGTTCTAGTGTACGATGTATATATACTCGTCGCTACAAGCCTTTCAGTGTATCCTACGGATCATGGAACTTATGTGTCCCGTTGAGATACAACAGCCGGAGAAAAATGCGCAACGACAGATTTAAGTCCAGTTCCGAGTCACTTGAATCTACTCAAGTTGCGTGCTCAGACGTTCGTAGAGGCTGTCTCTCTTTCCCTGTTTGATACCATCCGTAGCTTTCTGTCGATACTGATGTGGGTGGGGGCAGTATCGTCGGGATCCGGCACTCACTGGCCTCTGCCGGCCAACTTCCCCGTCCTCAAGTTGCGTCATTCCTTGGGGATGTGGGCACAGGATGCCGAGAGTCTTGCGATAGTATGCCGTACATATCCGTACAGCGTTGGCTGTCAAATATAGGAGCGTGAAAAGAAACAACGTGAATGGTATGAGAGGAGAGAAGAAATAGAAATCGAGATTCAAATCTTGCAGTTCACACGATAAATTCCGATCATAGTTCCACTCACACTACAAAAGCAACAACGGACACAGGCTCAGGTTGGAAGGCGAAAGGCAGTGCAGTCTTGACAGCCAACTGCTGTGCTTCCACATGTACAGCAGCAGGCTTTGCGTAACACACCACGACCCACGTTGAATAAAAATTTCCGTGAGACCCGATCTCGTCATACCATCCATGCCATCTTAATCCAGGGGCTGGCCGACGCTCACCGACTAATCCCCTTCCTAACCAAGTGAGAACGTTTTGTTATATAACAGTACTTACATAACCCGCTCAAACGAAGAAGTCAACAGTCACTTGACCTAGGCCTCGCCGACTAGCCACTTGAAAACTACAGAATATTTGTCAATAAATAGCAAACTATCGGTAATTCCTTGTCGTCGCTCACACAGCCGTACTCCTGACTCTAGACCTGACCCATGATGCTTGGCCATCCGTGAGTCTATCTAGGTTACATGCGGCTACTCACCGCCGTCTGGTGTATAGTCTTCCCAAGTCAAGGGATCGATCGAGAAGGTGCAAGGTATAATTCGCTCAAGCTTTGGCATTTTACCCCGTCGGCAGAAGCGATGACAGTGGCAATGACAAATATACATCATCTTCTCACACGGACAGACACTATTGTTCCCATTTTTTTCTTGTATTTCTGTTCAGACTCTATGAATCTATCTTCTTTTGTGTACTTTCTACAGGTTAGTAAATAGAGAAATCTAGTATCCGTAACGAATGTCCTCATCTATCCAGATCCTCACGTTTCCTATATATATGTGTAAGTGCACATATGTCCCCGAAAGCTTGTGTGAGGAAAGTATGGGGTGTATAGCAAAAGTTTTGAGCCATCAAGGTTCTTGGATATGCTTGGCGTCGGGATCCATCCGCCATCGCGAACTCGGCATATCGTCCCTTTTCAATTCCCAATCGAGCCTCAAACCAAAAGGCAACAAAGGCGTATATCATGGTGGACCTGCTTGGTTGGAGCGAGATCGTATCATCTCGATTACTTGGTAGCAGGTTGGAATGAGCCATGTGTATCCGTACCAGTGAAACAATCGAAAGGAGGGGGCTGAGTTCATGAGAACAAAACTGGCACACGGGGAACCCGAGTTCATGAACCAGAAATCCGCGCATTCGTCCTCTAGAGAAGGTAGGTGGGTAGCCACCTAGTCTTTTTGTTTTGACATATAAAAAAATATGCCTACCCCGGGAATCAGATTTATGCTGCTTAAGGAGAGAGAGAGAGAGAGAGAGAGAGAGAGATGAAGTTTTAAAAAGGTTAAGAAAATGAAAAAAGAAACTTTCATCTGAAGTACCCAAAACGCCGGATATAATAAAGATCGACGTGCACATGGCATGCCGGATGAATATGAAGCAGATCTGGCCACCAATGTATTGTCTTTGCATTTTGTCCTTGAATTATGAAGGGTCCGGAGAGAAACGCGAAGATGAGAACGCCAGGAATGATCGATTATTGCCGCAATATGACGCCCGAGATATGCAATTAGTCGAAATTGAAGAGTACGCTGATAGATTCACCGTGGTGGACGCGCCGAATAGCTTCCGCGAAGATAGGAGCAATATCCAGAACCTCCAGCTTGGATCCCAGAAGAGCCTTGTGCTCGCCCTGTGGCACAGAGTTCGTTACGACCACCTTGTCCAGAGCGGAGGCCTTGATGCGGCTGATGGCGTCCCCACTGAAGACACCATGGGTCAGAAGGGCATATATCTTGGTGGCACCCTCCTTCTTCAGCAGCTTGGCGGCACGAGTGATGGTGTTGCCCGTGTCTGCGATGTCATCAAGCAGGATGCAGACGCGATCAGCCACGTTTCCGACAAGCATCATGCTCGCATTTTGCCGGTCGGTGATGCGAGTAGGGCGACGTTCCTAGAGTAGGTGGGTTAAGTAGTGTATCAGCGGAAAGAATAAGAGAGATATTACCTTGTGAATCAGTGCGAAATCCATCCCCATGCTATCAGCGATTGCCGTGGCTCGTTTGGCTCCTCCAGCGTCGGGGCTGATGATCACTGCTTCCTTGTAGTTGGGGATGTTTTGCATTATGTACTGCTTGAGAAGTGGCCGCCCATACAAGTTATCGACCGGGACGTCGAAAAATCCTTGCACTGTAATCGTCGTGTCAATACAAGCACGGAGAAAGTGCAGAGGGAACGTGTATCACGTTATATCATGCCCGAACGTGAATCGTAGCACGGAAGTCATACCTTGGGGGTCATGTAGGTCCATGGTGATTACTAGAATGTCCGTCGTTAGCATAGGCACAGGGATGTGGAATGCTCCAGATCTTGTCGGGCGATATATGACAGAACAGGTCTCGATATCATAAGGTCATGGGCGAGGGACAGCGTACCATGGTCAGCACCGGCGCATGTCAGGAGGTTCGCGACCAAGGTTCCGGCTTGCGCGACCCACTGCTTGTACCCGGGGCGCGCCTCGAAGGCATTCACGATCGAGAGGTTCTCGTAATCGTGGGTGGTGAAATTTCCGGTCTGTCCCCGTCTATCTTGATGTTCTTGGGTGCCATTCACACCGTTCCCGCCAAAATATGCGTCCCCATTCGCCTTTCCGTTGGCCTTGGGAGAAGCCGGGCCGCTCCCGTTACCTAGAGACGTCCTGATTAGTTTGTTCGTGATGTCGGCTGGGTTAGGAAAACCCGAGCTCTTCGGACCGCCGGGAGCAGGTGTGGCCGGTACGCTGTCGAAGGTGTAGTCCTTACGGCCGTTCTCGGAGGGTGGCTGGATAAGAGGGGCTCCGGCCTTTTTGTAGGGAAGGTCGGGCTGCCTCGAATAGGGGAACAGGGGCAGGACTGCCGTGACTCTCCGGGCGGAACCAGTCTTGCAGGCTGATATCATGATGCACAGGTCCATGAAATGGTCGTTGAGTTTGCTGCCGTTGCCACCAAAACCAGTCTGTATGATGTAGACATCTTTGCCCCGAACCGAGTCTTGAATCTCGCAGCGACTCTCACCCGAGGAGAACTTGGTGAGGATGCGATTGCAGGATGGAAGCCCAAGGCTGTTGCAGACACTCTCCACCAGCCTAGGGTGAGAGTTACCCCCGAGAATGACGATATTCCGCACCATTTTTTAAGAGAGAACCAGGTCAGACAAGAGACGAGAGTGAAGAGAAGCAACGGCCAAGAGGCAATTGCTGCTGCCGAGGCTCTGTTCTGGGCTGGAGAGGACTCGAGGCTCGGTCGACAGGGCGAGGGAGAAGAGCCGATAACGGATACCGACCGTTGCAAATATTCGAATTGAGAATGCTCGGTGTGGTGATAGCCGGTAGACTAAAGTTTCCGGTCCTTTCTCGTGTCCCCCGGGAAAGAATTGTAGACTCGAGGTGTTGGAGGGGAAGTCAACAAAGAAGCCGAGGAGAGGCGTGAGATCTGGACTTTCTTGGCCTTTGGAGCTAAACAGCGGGACGAACAAACCCGGAGGGTGACCAAGAAAGAAAGGAGGACAACAATAGGAGGAGGACGAGGATAGGGTGACCAAGCGATTTCAACACGGAACAACCATCTTTGAAATTGACTCAGGGTTGGCTAGTCAAGAGCGGCAATGGATTGCAGAGGGTGAGGAGAAGGTTTGGGTTTGTGGTGGCACTTACCGCGGGGCCAGCCAGGGAAGGGGGGATATGAAATAGCTCTCCAAAGTAAAAAAAAATTCTTCTTATTCAAACTCTAGTCTTGCCTCCTCCCACATGGAAGGATAAAATATGGGGCACTGAAACGACTAACACCTCAGAGTGAAAACTGCCGCAACCGCTGTTGGTGAACTTTGTTCACCCCACCAGGAAAACGACCCTCGACATCATTTTCGGAACAGGACTGTGCATTGCTGTGCATGGCGCGATACAAATTTTCTCTCCACTGCCTGAACGGTGCGGACTGAGTAGTGGGGTTTGTCTTGGCATTTCTTATCGATTGGCTTTGCGGAGGATAGCTGTTGGTGGGATCGTTCTTTTTCCTGAACCTTGTTGTCCCAGCGCAACAGTTGTGACAGCCTTCGCATCGTCTTTTTGTAGCACGGCCCAAACTCGATCTTCCTTTTAGTCACAACCACAAAACCTGCACATCGGCAAAATTTACATCGAGGAACCACCGTAATATAGCGGATTATCACGACGGCAAAATGAAGATCCTCGATACACAAGATGCCCTCCTGCCAAACTACGAGGTCTACCAGCTCTTGGTTGACCAACAAGTTGCCCAAAAAAGGGCACAGAGACCAGCTCCTGGGAATCATCAGATTATTTGTAGCCAGGTTAGTCCAGGTCCTCTTTGCATAAACATGAATTCCAGTACGGCTGATAACTAATCGACGGCTTAGGTGCTCACATATCTGCGAGAGACACCGTCGCCCCTCGCGAATCAAGAGCAAACCAAAACCTACAATAACAACTCTGCACAGACACTAGTCGACAAGCTCCGGCCTCTATCGCTGGGTCTCGAAAAAGGAGAACTGCTCCAAATCATGAACCTGCGCCCATCATCTTCCGCCCTGCTGAGTACGGTGGTCGAACAGTTGGAGGACCGACTCAGCGAAGAGAAACAAGCCGCACTTCTCGAAATCATTGCAGAAGTGCTAGGACGCGACGAACCCACAGACAAAGAGGCCATAGAGTCGATTGAAAACGGCAACTGAGCGAAAGCGAACCAGATCCAACAAGTTACATCAGCCTGCACATACCATCACTCTGACCGCCATCCGGGGTTGTCGTCTGAACAGCGGTAGTACAAATGTCCTCAAAGGTTTCGCCAAGCAACTCGCCAGTGACAGCAGAACATTCCATATACTTGTCGGCACGCATTTCCTGGGATATTCGATACGCCTCCTGTGGATAAATGATGCCATTCGGGTCCGTCTCGGACCGCAGATCTCTCTTGAGACCCAACACCAGCAACGGCAGCGTATCGTTGGAAGCGAATTGTGTCCGGAACTCTTTGATCCACTACGAGAAGGAAGAGAGATATGTCAGTACATGACCTGTGATGCGTACGAGTCAGACGGTTACCCACCACCCGTTGCATGTTGATCAGACTGAGCCTTTGGCTGATGTCATAGCAGATGATTACCATGTGTGGTTGGAGTAGCCTCCAGCTCTCGGGGCTGGATGTGTCGTAGAACTCGAAACGGTATTGTCCCTTGCGAGACCGTACCTCGAATACGAAGGGCTGGTCTATGTCTCTGAGCAGAGTGATAGGTGCTTGTCCGGCGACATTTTGGCGGCCTTGGCTGATTCTCCTGTGTTTGCGAGTTGGCATGCTTTGGTCAGTTGATAGGTTTTATTGAATTCGGTTTCCAGAAATACCGGGTTTGATTTGAGAGGGTTGGGAGAGACTGACGATAAGAATGTTGATTTTCCACACTTGTCGTCCCCCAGGAGCAAGATTGTAATTGTATGTGACTCCATTGAGATGTCGGACTGGACGACGAATGAAGAATAAAAACCAACACTATTACAAAATCTTGATCTGTATAAGCAGATAAATGGAAGCGGTTGAGTTTATATGGCGCACCGCGTGACTGGATGTGATTGAGAAGGCTGAAAGATACCTGAATCTGGTGCGTAGGCTCAGATATTACTTGAAGGAGTTAGTCAGTTCAGCTGCCCATGTATAACCCTAACCCGGCACGTGGGGGCAGATCGCTCGAAGAGTAAGAATCTTGTTAGTTTTCAAGATTGGTGTCTGTTACCATGATGTTCATGAATGTAATTACCAACCTTTTAAATGATAATGATATTCTTATAGTCGTACTAACGAATCATCAAACTTCAAGCGGATGGGCTGTTGTGAAGGCGTGAAAGAAGTATCAGGCTTTATAAAGGGCAGATATCTCCTGTTCAGCTGCTCTGTATGTACGGCGGTCGTAATTACGGCCTCTTGGCACGCTGTGAATTGAATTGTAACTGCAAAGTTTTTTGTACATTACTCACAACTGCCCACCACCACCTTCACCAGCTTTTCTACGAACCGCCCATGAGAGTTCAAGTTTGGATTCAAGAGAATTAGTACTGGTACGTACTTCCATACGCGCTGTTGTATACTTCGGTTCTCTTACAAATCTCGCCTATCAACTGTAGGTGCAGTGCTTCGTACTTGGTATCGGAGAATTGGAAGAGGGCAGAAGAGGGCAAGGTTGGGTGTGTCATCTTTCTCGCTGGATGCATGACCGTTCTTCTTTGTAGGCCAGTCTTTGGAATTCTCGCGCAGGCGCGTAGATCGAACCTAAACCGGGCTCAGACTAAACTTCATCTTCTTCTACCTTTGCTAGGCTGTCCTGCGAGTGGTGGGCCATCTACGCGTACCGTCGGATTGAGCACGAAACGGGGAGGCAATATGGAAGGGGTCTCAACAACACCAACATCCGCCAGAGGGGACAGCTCTGTAGAAGAGAAGACAGGGGAGGACTATGGTAACTGGGACAAGGAGAGTCTGGTCAAGCGGGTAAAGCAGCTTGAGAAGGCACTTGAAAAACGTGGGACGCCCCCGTCGTCGTTGTCTTGTTCAAACGAGGAGCCGGCCAAAATTGTTGCAGCAGCGGCGGCAACTGTCAGCAAGACCGGAACCAGTAATGGCAAAAAGTCCAAAAAGGACAAGAGAGCAGCAGGAGGAGAGAGCGGTGGGAAGAAGGTTTTTGACCCCTCGAGATACGAAACTCGCATGATCGCCCTGAAGCTGGCCTATCTGGGCAAGAACTACGGCGGCTTCGAGTACACGCAGATGACGAACGTGCCGACCATCGAGGAGGAGCTGTGGAAGGCACTGGTCAAGAGCTGTCTCATATTCCCCGAGAACCCGGACGCGATCGACTTCTCGCCCTTCGAGTACGCCAAGTGCGGGAGGACGGACAGGGGCGTCAGCGCCTTTGGGCAGGTCATCAATCTCCGGGTCAGGAGCCAGAAGAAAGTCGACAGGCGGAAGAAGATTAAGCAGAATCAAGAAGATGGCGCCGTCACCCAGGAGACTCGGCCAGAAGGAGACGTCGAGATGAAAGACGCACCTGCAAAACCTGACGCCGAGCTCCAGAAGGAGGAATCAAAATGGGACCCTATCGCCGGCGAGATACAGTACTGCAAAGTTCTCAACAGACTCCTACCACCCGACATCCGGATCCTGGCCTGGGCACCCAGTACCCCAGAGAACTTCTCGGCACGGTTCTCGTGCCGAGAGCGTCAATACCGTTACTTCTTCACCCAGCCGGCCTTCTCGCCCATGCCGTCCAGCCTCTTATCGCCAGGCCTGAACAACGGATGGCTAGACATCGAGGCCATGAAACAAGCGGCCAAGATGTTCGAGGGTCTCCACGACTTTCGCAATTTCTGCAAAGTCGACCCGTCTAAGCAAATCACCAACTACGAACGGCGGATTTTCGAGTCCGACATCGTTGAGGTCACTGACGCTGCCGCTGCCCTGCCATATCTCGCCAGCGCGGGCTACGCTCCTCCTCCCGCACTGGGCGCCGACGGTTCCCTGCCGAAAGTCTACTACTTCCACGTCCGTGGGTCAGCCTTTCTCTGGCACCAGATCCGCCACATGGTTGGCATATTATTCCTCGTCGGACAAAAGCTCGAGAAGCCCTCCATAGTGTCCGAGCTCTTGGACATAGACAAGAACCCACGCCGACCAGCCTACCTCATGGCCGACGAGGTCCCCCTCGTATTATGGGATTGTATCTTCCCCAAGCTCGACCCATCCGAGAGCGGCGCCGCGCCCCGAGAACGACAAGAAGACCTCCACGACCCAGCGGCCAATATCAACCTAAACATGAAAGACGACGGCATAGACTGGGTCTGGGCCGGCGAAGACACGGCCCTCAATTTACACGGCTCGAGCGGTCTGGTAAACCAAATGTGGGAGTACTGGCGGGGCAAGAAGATGGACGAGCTGCTCTCGGCACAGCTGCTGAATAAGATGGCCACGCAGGGTGATATCTCCAAGAAGCTGATTGAAAATATCAAACCCGAGAAACGCAGCGCCGAGCCGCAAAAGATTTTTAAGGGTGGGAATAAGGGCGAGTTGTTGGGACCGTATAAGCCTGTTATGAAGAAGGATCGGTTGGAGAGTCCGGCCGAGCAACACGACAAGTGGGCTAGGAGCAAAGGGTTTGCGAATGCCGAGGAAATGAAGAAGGTTCCTGGGTGGCATAAGCTGGTGAGGGCCAATAAGCGGAAGGCGGCAGATATTGAGACGGCGAGTAGCAATGGGGAGTGAGTGATGTGGCTGATTAGATGGGAGCATGTATCCGAGGTGGTTTTAATGGAGCAAGCAAGCAAGCAAAGCTTCGAATGATAATTTGCATATAGACGAATCACCTCATAAAGATGCATGCTTGTTTCTTTCTTCCCGAAGCGCTGTCCAGCATTCTTACATACTAGTAACCTGCCATGTTCCTGATCGCTAGGAGTTGCTCCGCCAAGACCTCGTCGTTCATTGCGCCAACGGGTTGGCATGTATCGTCACCCTCTCAATCTTGACCGTCTCTTTAGGGCGATTCTTCTTGTCGACCTCGAGCTTCTCAATCTTGGCCAGCGTCGCAAGACTATCGTCCCCCAGGAGTTTGCCAAACACGGTGTTTAACCCGTCCAGATGGGGCGCCTTCTCGAACAATATGAAGAACTGGCTGCCGTTCGTTCCGGGCCCTTTGTTGGCCATGCTGACGATGCCTCGCTCGTTGTGTCGCAGAGTGGGCCGGATCTCGTCCTCAAACGAGGGGCCGTAGATGGAGCGGCCGCCTTTGGGGTTCTCGGGGGTAGGGTGGGCTGGTGCGCCGGTCTGCACCATGAAGCCTGGCATTAGCCTGTGGAGGGGCGAGCCATCGTAGTAGTTGGATGCGCAGAGGGCAAGAAAGTTCTGTTTGGAGGAATTGGTCAGCTTGAGGCTCCGAATTGGTTGGGGGAAAGCAAGGGCCGAAAGACTTTGCCTCTGCTGTTTTTGGGACGCTCTCACAGAATACTTCAATCTTGAGGTCCCCGAGGGTTGTGTGCAGTGTTACTGACATTGCGGCTGGATAGGTCGAAAATCGATGTGAAGTTCAAGTGTCTGTCCCGTTTAACGGCGCGGGGATGGGTTGAATTCGGAGTGAGATCCGATTCCGGCCCCCGATCGAGGTTCCACATAAGTCGTGGAATTTACGGCGTTTCCGGGCCCTTGGCGGAATGCCACCGAACTTGCAGGGCTCCACACGAGCTTTGAGGATTTTCGGAATGTGGGCCGCTCAGGAGAAGCTATGACCACTCAGCGTCATTGTCTTCACAGTACCAGAAGGATGGGAATCGGAATTCCTTATCGTGTTGATAATCTTGGTACGAGAGAGAGAAGTGGTTTAAATCTCAGAAAAGGGTTAGGTTTCCTCAAGAATTCCCTGCACCTTCCACTTTGATTGCTCTCACGTCAGACGGGAATACGGGGTACCTGGACGAGATACGGATTTCGAACCACGGAAGCTGCTTTTACGAACAGCGTGGTGTAATCCTGTTGCCTGTGAAAGCTGAAAGTGGATAGCCCTGCATGTCCAGACACTCCTAGCTCGGGGTACCTCCCTGCAGCGGGAGAGGGTATGAACAAGGCTTGGGAAGTTGGGATGAATATATGATTGCCTGTCTGGAATGCTTGATACATGCCGCTGGAGTTCCCGGCGGTTTGGACTCTCCAGTCTCGCCTCTGAGATACACGTGGGGTTTGAGATTAATATTCTACACGTGGATCGTGCCCATGGCCAAGGTTCCAGCCCAGCACTGGAGAGCCTTACCAGCAGCTGAGGTTGTATTGGGAGCCACTTCAAGGCTGATCCAGAGCCTACGGTACTTTTTCACTTATAATTTTGGATACAGACTCTTCAGGAGGAAATTCGTGACATGTTGGAGGAGACTCAAGTCCAGATTATTAATGCGACTACACCACCGGCCGACTTGCTACCGGTCCGTATCCATAGCAATACCCAGGAGATCAAGACCAACTTGAGCGATCCAGCGTCATCGTGGGGACTCTTTAGTACTTGCACGTCGAGCTCGGCGCTTGGTTGTCTGTCCTACACACCCAAATGCACCAACTTTGTTGACATCTTGACCATCTGAACATTGGAAGCCTTGAATTCCCCGAAGGCTGCCAGCGATAGCCTTTGTCGGACTGATATTGACGATGGGATACTGTGCTTGATCGCCCAAGAGCTAATATGTCTTGCTCCTGAACCATGGTCCCGGCACCAGCACCAGGTACTACATATACCCCGGAAAAGGGCTCAAAGTCGTAGGGCTACCCCTATTCTTTCCTCATATGCCGAACCGTGGCTTGGGCTCGTTTTCGGAGTTTCTGGACACATTCTCAACCACGGTTTTTCCTTCTCTTGTCATTCTGTGCATACCAGATAAATTACACCGAAAAGCAGTAAGAAGGACAGGGGACAGTGAAGGGCAAATGCACATCAGCAAACAGAGGACAAGACGCTAGTGGCCAGTCCAGATCACAGCACATCGCTGGGCGACCCATCACTGCAGCAGGGAATGGACCCAGCACCATTTTAGAAAAGTGCGCCGACGAACACAAAAATCCACCCGGCGGTTAGGTTGGACGGTGTTGGTCTGATCCTGTTATTTCACATGGACCGGCAGCTGGACGGTAAACGTAGTGTGAGAATGTAGGCAAAACACTTGACCTCACTCGTTGCCGAACAAGATTGTCGCCAAAGCCTTTCAGTGGTGCTTGCATCGGGCCTCTGCCTGTGTGGCGGCTTTGTCTGTATGTACATGTAGGTACATTTGATGGTTAGTATCCGTAAGGAGTGCTGTAAATTCACAGAGCCTTCCATACAGATACAGCTGTAGACTGGACAAGGCAGCCTTCCAACAATCTCACCAATCCCACAAAATTCCCCAGTCCCAATCGATTCCAACTTCTCCAGTCGTCGGTGCAACTTCAACTCGACCTTCTACCACGAGCAAGCACCTCTCGGATTACCGCGACAACTCTTTGCAAACTTTGCGCTGCAATACGTTGATACCCCACGAACGCTTGGCCTCTTTATCGGAACAGGTTACAGCGCTCTCCGCAATCGCCAGGTACCTCTCCAGTGGCTCCGGCACAGCTCGATACCCCTCATCCACTCACACTCACACTCAACCACCCACACCCACCTCCCGCTCCCAGTCTGCGAGGCGCCGCACCGCCCGCTTCAAGTTGCGACAGAGTGAGGCATCGGGACGGGATCAAAGGACAATAGCCCACAATCCGCCCCCCTCCTCTCAGCCGTATAACGCAGCTGCGGTCGAGGCCGGCCTTTGCGACGCTTTCATGACCACAACAAACTTCCCCCCGCCTCCGCCACCGCCTACATCCGACGAGGACGACGACTTCAACACTTGAGATTGCCATCTGACAACGTCCGGACGAGCATCCCATCGATGCGAGTTCGGCGCTGTCGTCAGGATGAATGCACAAAATGTTCCGGCTACCGTAAGGATATCAGGACCGCCCAACAGCAGCTTCTTGGTGGGCTATCCGGGCATATCCGCAACTCTGGTGAGTTTGCATCTCGAGCGCATGACATGGTGCCATGGCGGTTGGAGCATTCCCTCCTATCTCCACATTCGCAGCCCCTCCAGCTTTGCTAACAGCGCCCGCTCCTGTCATTGCAGCCTCGGATAGTAGGAAAGGTCGAGATCAGGCCCGGCGCGGGCATCTCCGCTCCCGTCAACATTTCGATGGTGCGCATATGTTTACAACGAAAAGAAACGATTCATCCTGCGGCCGAGAACATGGCGAGACGCCATCTGGGCACCCCGAGACGAGAAACGGCCGACCTAGTGGGCAAAGAAGTTTTGCTCTTTCGATGTGTATCGGGGAAAGAAGCCGAGAGCATCATTGCCATGGACCTGCCCTTCCAGATCTTCATTCCGTTCGGGCGAGGAGGCGAGGAGACGAACCGGCGCATTCCACCAGCCAGCTTACAACTTCCCAGCCGAATTGCCGAGACGTACTACGAGCTCGTCGTCACAGTTCAGCAGGGAGCCAGCATCCAAAACAGATACACTTTCCCGATCCCATTACAGCGCTATGATACCCTCTCGACCTTTGGCATGTACAACCGCCCCGAGAGCAAAGTCGTCACGGCGGACAGTATAGTAACACTAGGCATATCGCTCCCGAAATGGAGCTATGGTCCCTTGGATCCCATCACAGTATACATCAAACTCGCGCCAAATCCAGACTGGCTACATAAAGCCAAAAGAGTTACGATACAAAAGATTACACTGGCCATCGAGGAGGAAATAACGTTTAATCCAGAGGGAGACGAGCCAACAAAAAAGATCAACAAGATCGCCAAGCACACGCAACAGGTCGGGCAAAAGATGCCGGAATCAGGATATGTCACGAACCTGGGCCTTGTATTTCCTGCGCGAGACCTGAGGGATCCGGACGGAATAATAAAAAGAGGGAAACCAGCCTTTCCCATGTACGAAATATCAAGTTTTACGACCACCTCGACCTTATACAAGATCGAGTTCTTTTTGTGCATCAAGGTAGGCAACAGTCGGAGACTTTTGTCGAAAACATACGTTAGCTGACCCCTTGTTCTTCTTTTTCTTCTTCAGGCTCAACTGGCCTCTGCGCGCGACATCACTCTACGGCAACCAATAGTCATATGTCCGATGGACCAACAAGCCTGCAAAGAGGAGATGGACGCCATCGAACAAGCGGCCAAGGATGCGTCCATGGTCGACGTAAATAACCCCAACCTCCCGGACCGCGTTATAATTTTGTCCAGCGAAAAAGAAGCGATACGACACCTTGGCTTGTGCGAAGTAGGAGGTGTCAAGAAGATGCTTATTGAATAATCGGCATAGTACCCGCAGTTGGAAACTATTAATGGAGATGGACCGTCTAGTTTCCGAGGTTCCTAGAATCATATAAACCCAAAAGAGCGCGCGCTGCGCCTGATTCGACATTTATCTTGGCTCGGCCCTGTACGGATACCCCTCCCATGACCCTGAACAATCATTGTTGATGAGTAGTCAGCAGATTGAACGGCCAAAGGCCAAAGAACACATAGACATGATGGTGGAATCCCGCGAAATAATTTATATAGGGCACCCGCCATGACATGCTCGCCGGCATCCACGCAATACTCGCTATAGAAGAACAGAACAATACAACGAGGCTAGATGACGCCACCGGTGGGTGGCATAGACCATTATGCTGTTCGCCCAAGCATTTCATCCGAAGTCATATTCCGGATGGCTATACCGACTGGACGAGATGGATTCGATCGGGTTTGGATTGAAGATTACCCTTGTGGGATTCGAACGCAGCGGTCGACCATCAAGGGCAAATTCTTGCTCCATTGCTCTGCTTTGGCAAGAAGGGGTCGATTTTGGGACGCTTCATCACATTTCGCGGCTCCTCTATACCGCGAATTGGGGGTACCTCGCATCCATACGCC
Source organism: Rhypophila decipiens (assembly GCA_033297075.1). Lineage (NCBI taxonomy): Eukaryota > Fungi > Ascomycota > Sordariomycetes > Sordariales > Naviculisporaceae > Rhypophila > Rhypophila decipiens. Next base: position 25,542 of record MU858187.1, read on the forward strand.
GTGTGGACTTGGGGGTCATAGCGATGCTGATTTGGCATGGAGGATGTCATATATAGGCCGATTTCCTGGCGACGGCATCTAAAATGGCAAACATCTTCCTTCTCTTTCTTGCTTATATTTACATCACCCAACGGCTAGGATACAAAGACTGGATCGGCGGAATGGACAGCGGCGGGGAGTTCCATCGGGGTCCTTTTTATCTGTCCTTTTTTGATATCATCATTTGGAGGGGTACGGAGATGGCCGGACGGGAGGGCGGTTTTCCTGCTTGTACTTCATTTCTGGGACACGGACAAGCGACATGGCTGGATATTCTTGTCTACTGGGCACGGTAATGAGGCGTCTGGGTCTTTCTTACTTATCACGATGGATGGCTGTCTGTGGCTTTTCACCTATACCCAATCCGACCAGTATGTCGGTATCGAGGGAGTGTATGGAAGGGCCGGCGGGTAGGAGAGATCTGCAGACTGCATGGTCCTCAGCTACGGCTTGCTGGCGTAAGAGGTCAGCCAGTCTTGATCTGGCTTCCTGGTGCATCACGGCGCCCTTTATCGTCACGAGTATACTACCGTTGTACTATATGATGACTTTCCAAAATATAACACACTTACTGTTTACTTTTTCCGTCCGATCTGTTGTCGCTTTTCCAGCAAGGTGATTAGGGGGTTGTAAACACCAAAAAGCAGAGAGAGGTACGAAACAAAAAAAGTGAGATGACTGGAAACTCATAGAGTTTACCATTGACAAGGGCGAGATTCGAACTCGCGCTCTTTCGAATTACGGTTGGTAGTTAGTATACAACTTGTTCTTCAACAAGAGAGCATATGACCTAAACGTAACGCCTTAGACCACTCGGCCACCTTGCCATGTGTTTTTGCTTGTTTGTAAGCCGAACTGGAAGGTTAATGACTGACCCTTCCTGTTTGTGAAGCCTCAAAGGTTGATGGCAGGAACTTTGAGCTCTGTCGTTGTTAATGAAAGCTGCAAAGTACTGAAAATCAATGCACGATAACGGGATCTCGAAGAGACGCGCATGGGATCCCCTGGATTAATGTCACCACTAACAATAGTGGGGCTATGAGTACCACGTTAAGTGTCCCACCTTTTTTTTCAAGCTCACCTCACCACCGACAACCTTTTTCTCGGTGGGGCACTATTACTCGAAAAGAATCATCACCCAATCGATTTGATACTCTACCCATACCTGCCTGGTATACTGATCTGCTGATCTAACCCGGCGACGCTTCGAGAAAGGCCCCATTACACTACCTCAAAAGACAGACAGACGAGAGCAACAAAAGCTCGTCACCATGCCTCTCGACGACGATGACAATCCCACAGCGGGACCACCACCCGTGGCCGAATCCGCAACGAGCGACCCAGCAGCCGCCGAGAACCTCGTCGCAGAGGCAGAAGAAGACAATGAAGGAATAATCGACTTTCGGCTGTTTAAAAAGACTACGAATATCTCGGCACAAACCATACGCAGGGGAGAAAAAGATTTCGAGTCTCATGGAACCAGGGCGCAACAGAACGCACTGGAGCAAAGCCGACAGGCCATGGTCGAAGTGCTGAGCTATACGCGTGTACATAACGATAAAACCCCGACTATTGGGTGGTACTACCCCGAGTGGTGGGCGGACTGGCCTGATGACGGCGAGGTGGAGGAGGAGCATCTGGAAGCACAAGAACAACACACTGAAGAGAAAGAAAATGAAAGGAAACCGCCGCCTGTGTTTGCCCGCGAGAGAGTCGTGATTTTGGAGGGAAACTCTGTCCTCAACCTCGGCAGGGCCGTCACAGGGCTGCCAAAGGATCGTCCCGGCAGAGGGAAAGACTGGCTGTTGCCCGAGGAGGCGCTGTATCTGCTTGAGCGGGGCTCGTTGGATCTACGGTGGCCTACTAAGAGCATGGAAGAGATGTTTCCTCCTGTTTCTACAGAGGCTAAAACTGCCACTGCTGTGGGCAAGAGCCCGGCTGCGGGCCAAACGAGCGGGGCACGGGAAGAGGACGACGAGTACGAAAACGGCATCCCCCTCTCGGTGGAAGCCGCCTATTCTCTCCTCATCGGCAACGACGGCGAACGCGGCAAAGTCAGTCTTCGGAAATTCCAGGTATATTCTAATCTGAAGCGCGTGGGCTATAACGTCCTCCGAGCACCAAGGACGGTATCCAAACGCAGGCAACAAGCTCTGACACCCGTCCGGACTCCTTCAGTCAGCTTGTTCCAGTGGCTCACGTCGTTCCTCCACCCTGCACCAAAACCCTACGGCCCGCTACTCCAGCCGGGCCTCTACAGGTCCTACATACCCATCTACCGCCAGCTTTCCCTCCTCCCACGACACAAGCCGGCCCCGTTCCCTACCCAACCGCTACCAACGGCAAAGTCTTCCGAGGACGAAGAAAATCCATTCACAATCCATTACCACGTCTGGAAGTCGGGCACCAAATGGACCAAAACCCGCCACGGCCCACCAAACTTTTATGTCTCCGTTGCAGACGCACAAGAGACGGACCTCCCGTCGCTAGACCAGATCGTGAGACTGGTAGATGCCACGCCGTATTGTCCTATCAAGCCCGAGTGGAAAGGTCAAAACCGGTTCTATAATCGGCTCAAAACTGGACATCGGAGTGTCTTGATTGCGGTCGTCGATCATGGAGTTATCAATTACATGAGGTTCGCGGAGGGCGCGTTTGGGGAGGAAGAGTTGTTCGATAGGTTTGATACGAGGGGGAACAACTGGCGAGGGGGAAAGAGAGGAGGTGGGAGAGGAGGGAGAGGAGGACGGGGAGGTGGAAATGGACGAGGGAGAGGGAGAGGTGGTCGTGGGGGTGGACGAGGAGGTGGGCGGGGTGGATAGGGGCTGATGCGCCAATGGATATGATGGACTGGAAGGGAAGACGGATGGGCATGATGAGATGTCCCTTTTGAGGTTGTTTGTGGTACGGAGAAGTGATGGCATTCTTTTGCCAAGGGCAGTCGCTTGCTTTCATTTTCATGACTACTAGATGATAGCTATGCTGGTCAGTTACTGGCAGTACTTTGAGGAGGGAGATACGTTTGAACCAAGGGCGCTTTTTGAAAGCGGACGGTTTATCATCAGACATAGAATTATTGATACCCATTCTTCTCGTATGTTGATTGCTCCTAGTGATCTCTCAACTCCTTCTTGAGCGGCCTGGCTAATACATATCTGGGTATGTTTGTGACAAGCATTTTCACGTGTTTGCCTTTGCCTTGCCATCCAACGATTTCTTGGCCCAGAAAGAAGACCCGATAGCAAAGTAGGTGGTAAGTTGGTAGTATCCGTATGTGTGCAGTTGGCCTTGATTCTTTTACTTTATCTTCTCTTCAAGCGTTCCTTTACGTTGGTAGAAGCGCACTTGCTTGCTTAATTGCTTTCTTCGTCACGGAAAGATGTGCATTTCAATGCGTGTAATACGTTCCACAACACTGCTGAGCTCATCTCATGTGCTGGGTTAATTGGTTTTTACCTGACTTGATTGGTTCTTCCTGTTGATAGATGTAGTTTCTCACTGACAGGTTTGGATTGAGAGATTATGAGAATCATGAACACGAGATGTTGTGCATTGGTCTTGCATTGTTCTTATTGAGTACATGACTATACGTGCATGTGAAGATTTGTTGAACATGATAATTCCCTTTTAGCCCAAGAGGTACGGAACCTAGTCAGACGCCTAGTGAAGTTCACTATCTTCTGGCTGTTAGTTATCGTCGACTACGAAGAGGCTGATGATGATGTCGGGATGTGAAGGGGTAATCATGAAAGAGTAATGTTCAGAGAGGCAATGAGCAAGAGCTTCGAAGGACAATAAAAGGCGGCGATAGATATTAAAGGGTTCAGATGCTCTGAATGAGACGAGGCTTGCTCTTTTGTGTGTGTGTGTCAAGTTACACCGCATGAGACCTCAGTTCCAAGACGACAGGTTTTAACATTATAATCACATACCTGTGCGGCCGGGGGCTGATACTGTATGTCGGTTAAATATTTTATTAGGTATGGTTCAAGAGACTGGACTCACGGGCTCTTGGTATCGTCGAAGCTATCTGTCACTGAGCTCGTTGGAGGTTGCCAAGTGACAAATGGAGTGTTTGCCATGGTGAGATGACCAACGAATTGGGAACTCATCAGCTTGAATGAGCCATGATGACTTGACGTTGGTCCATGTAGACAAAGTCGCCCGGTGGGATGTTATCTTGTTTGTCTCTTGGATAGAGTGGTGCCCGGCCGTTGGCGTTGGCGCAATATAACATGTGCCTGCCCTCGTTCGGATGGCGAAATTTGGGTCAGCAAAGACGCAAACATGATGAAATTGGCCATGATGGAAGGAGAAGGTAAAAGAGCCGGGGGCGAAGGAAGAAACGACTAGGTAGGTTGGCTCTGTCGGTTCCAGACTCTTAAAGAGCCGTCATTGGGTGGTCTTTGATGTTATTTATCCCCTTTCCGGCAATACATGTCATCGATATTCTCTAGATTGCCCACACCGACTGTTGGGATATGAGATCGTGATGCCTTCTTTCCATGTGCTTCTTCCAAAGTTCCGAGTCTTCTGGCTGATGGTAGAAGTTCGGCATCCTAAGATATGGGTTGGGTGTTGTGAGATCTGAGTTTCGCTGGTGTTTGATGGTAATTTACAGCTATTCTCGGGTTGTGCTACTATAGCTGCAAGTCTTCGGCGGTGAGGTGACGACCATCTCCGACGAGTATACCCGCTCTCGGGGGTTTATTCGGATGTGATGGGGGCACCATACACCGGCTGCATTACACCTTGAATCATAAGCCGAGGCACAACGGTGATGATCTCTCGTTATCGAGGAGTGTCGATGACTAGCTCAGGCTGATGATGAGACTAAGGATTTAGCTGCAAGCTGGCGTGAAGAAGGGCCGTAAAACCTCAGCATGAAAGCAGGAATTTGTCAAGGAGCAGGTTGATACACAACAATGCAGCAGGATGTGATAAGTGCTCTATCAACTCGATATGACTCTTGTTACCTTTGCTGTTTGTACAGTACCATACACTGTTACCGTCTAGTGCAACTGGATTACACCTTGGTTTCAGATCTCTCAAACATCGCAAGGCATTTTGCACAGCGAACAACATGAAAATGATTAAAAATATGGATCCTATTAGGAACTCGAGCAGCTATCCCATCATGCAGATAGATTTATAGATCACAACAGATTCATCACACCATATCCCAACTGTCGATAACAGATTCAGGAGATTACAAGGCTTAGTTCACAGCTTACATCTTGTGGCGGCTTACGGATACGGATACCGACTGATACAGACCCCTGCAAGTTACAAGTCAGCATTGAGCAAGCATCACATCACGCCTTGGAGTTGCATTGCCGTAACCAAAGGGTAGCAGATCCGGGAACGAGCAGAAACCTCCAAGTATCAATCTTGATTAGAAGTATTACATGTTCCCGGGCCGAAATTGCGTTCTTTTTGTTCTTTACGATTATCCCACAGTCGGTTTCTCTCTCTGTCTTTGCGGAAGCTGGACTAGATACATACTTATCGGAGTATGTACATACCTTGATGATGTTGGCCCCCAGATCCAATGAGAACAAGGCAAATCTACGGGAACTGGATTTGTTGGCAATAACAAGGGTCTCACATATCTCTTATTAGTCTCTGACTCGAGTGCACTTCGGCTGAAGGCAAGTGGTTCATCCCTCATCTTTTTCCTTCATAACAGTACTTTGTCCAAGTACTTAAGTACTCCTGCTTTATATTACGGATATGGTGCAGCTCCAACAGTAGGACTAGCATACCAAGCAGGCGAGCTCCAACAAACCTTGTCTCCCTGAAAAACTACACAAATTAGACTCACTTAAGCTCGCATCCCTACAATCAACTTCCAAATTCACCCCACGGACCTATATTTTTCTCTCTCCTCCCCTTTCACATAACTCGGCATATATCTGCACAACCCCTTTCTCGTGTCCACGAGTTCTTGTTATCTCTCTGTTTAGAAACCACGCCAAGATCGACAACCGTCTATCATTGCACATCTCGAGTCGTCTTGTGTTTTGTTTTGTTTTACGCGAGGCTCGGTGTAAGATTGGGACCCGCGCCAGGTCTGAGTTTGCAACAAAGACCTCTATCTCCGAACCACCACCAGAAAACAGAAAACCGCTCGACACTTGCTGCCGTGTATATACGCTCGAAAGTCTTGTCCCATCTCGATGCCCGGCAATTTGTCCCTAATTGCCGGACTCTTCCTCTGACACGGTGGGTTTTCTTCCGGCTTAATACCTACCTAGGGGCCTACCTAGTGCCTATTACCAATTTGTACATACAAGAGAGATGAAGATATATAAGTCTTTCTTTCCTTTTCTTCCCTTTTCTCCTTAATGTTTGACGCACGAGATCAGTCATTTTTCCGTGCACCCAGTCACCGTCTCGGTCTTCGGTCGAATTGAACAAGCTCAAAACTCACCTTCAGAGTCGAGTTTCGGAAGGTCCGTCCGAGCCAAGCCGAGTCATCTGACAAGATAAATCTGAATCCAGATTGAGGAAGTCATGACGGTTTTCCCTAATTAAAGCCCTTACATTATTTTCTCCAGAGTTTCTTTTCAAATTATTCATTTTCTCTGACAATGACAGCTCTACCTTATGAACAATGTTGCTAACCCTCCTTTTCAGGTTACAACCCCTACTGTCACCTTGGTTCTGACAACAACACGCCCTACTCTTAGATAATATCATCATATACACCATATCGTCTGATAGTGTCCTTCTTTTTCTCTGGAAAGTCAGCAACGAAGCGCCGGCGCTTTATTGCCTTGTCTTATATGAGTAGGTGAGTGGGCAACTTTCTGAACAACCCCTTTTCCGGCTCTCCATAGCGGTATGGCCTCTCTGCTCTCGTCTGAACGACGGATATGGAACCCAGAGTTCACCGAGGAGCTGGGCCAAAAGCTTCAGCTTGGTGCCACGGGGTTACGTCACACCTAGTTGCTGTCACATGTACTAACATCACGGTATCAGAAACCATTCGGTCGTATGATAGTTGTGTGAAAAGGCTTACTGTTTATCCCTCCGGTGTTCATCTCAAACTGGCGGCGATGGCAGCGGAGGTGGCTGTGATGGAGTCGGCGGCCTTGGAGTCGGTAAAAACCCGACAAGTCCACACCGAATTGTTACCAATAGCGATGGACCTGGATAAAAAACGTAGCAGTGAAAGGTATGTCAATTGATGCTTTTGGTTTTTTCTCTTGCTCGACAAACTCATCTCGTTCGTCGGCGACTAGCTTCGGTTGGTTGTTCAGTCTTCCGTCTCGTCGTATGTTTTGGCTCTACGCTGCGTTAAGAGTCACTCATTCGCAAACAGCCACCATCACCGTGCCAAATTTTCATCTCATCTCTTCCTTCTTCAATTGAGTTTGCCCAACTGTCGTCAGTCTCTTCTCGTTGGGGCTGGTTGCTCTGTTGGCCCTGCTTTCTCAACTTCTGCACACAAATTTTCCCCCTTCAGTTCAACCAACCTCTTCCACTCTCTCCTATATTCTCCCCTTCTCAACCCTTTGCATCCCGCAACTCTTTTCTTTCCACCAAACACTTTCCCGTCGACTTCACAACCAAACCAATATTCTTGCCCCCAAAGCACTCGACAACAAAAACCAATCTTCAAAGCCTGCCGAGATGGCTGCCGACAATCCAGGCGGCGACGCCATGAAGAATTGGTGGGCATCAAACAACTTCAGCGGCAACCCACTCCCTGTCGTAGCCTCTGAGGCCCTTAATCGGTGTGTTCCTCACCCTGAAGCAAATCCGGAAGGCACCTGCCTCCGAAATTCACTCCCAAGTGGGCTGGACCATCTTTAGTTATGGTTCTGGGTGGATATCACGGCCGCGTAGGCACACCGTGCCGTGCTGCCCCTTCCTTGAATCACCATGTTCCTTCCTCCTTCACAAGAGTCTATCAGAGACAACAAGTGGACCGTTGGATACCCAAGACATAAGCTAACTTCTTCTCATTTTTCCTTCTCACCAGGCTCCCTCACGATTCCACATCAGTAACTCGCTCACGCTCACCTTCCCTCCCTAGGTAAGCCATGACGTTCTTTGAAGTTTTTGCGGACTCGTATATTGCCTCCACAGGGTCATTTCACCTCGCCAGTGGTTGATGAGTTGCATGCTACCTTGGACCTACACTTCTATTCCGCTACCTCCTCAACGCCATTTCAATCCTCCTTCAGACTTTTGGCCAATTAAACATGGATTTGTCTCTCAATCCGTCTTGCCGGCTTTGTACGACCTTCTACGCTGTTCATGACCCGTCTGGAACACAGATCAAGGCGCAGAAGCCTTGTTCTTAGCCTCGGCAAAGAGCTCACGATGTGCTGTCCGACCGGATTGACTCCAGGCTGTACGCCTCACTGGACACCTCACAGATTCAAGATGCCATTCTCAGCTTCATATTATTCAGCATTTGGTGCACAGCTCGGAACCAAAAACCGGCATGTGGGAATTGTCCCTAAACGTGCACTCGGAAGCTGCCGAGAACCTCAATCAAGTCCTGGCAGAGCGACTGAACTATTTGCTTGCATCCTTGGGGCAAAGCAGGAGCCATCCTCCCTTGTCGCGTCTCTTCAGCAGCCTCTGTTAGCAAAAAATATAATCCAAGATCTGTTGCTAACTTTTTGAGCAGTGCTGCAGCCACTGCTGTCGTCAACGGTGCTCGTTTCGAGGAAGAAGACGACAACATCAACGACGAACTTACTCCTCCGCCAGACTCACCGATTGGTCCTCCGGACGACGCACCAGTAGATGGCGCGGCGCCAATTGAAGCATCAGATAGGACTACCAAGCCCTCTGAGGAGCCAGTTGCCGAGCCCATGAAATCGCCTAGTCCTCCTTTCAACAGCCTGGAGGACGAGATCGTGGTCGGGACAAACAGCCGCAGAAAGCCGACTCCCAAGCGTGGCTCGACCGAGATCGACGATCCCGATGTGGAGGAGGCCGAGCAACAACCACCGAGCCTGACGAAGCGGAAACGTCTCTCCCAGCATTCTTATGCCATCCCCGATCGCCCAGATTCTCCACCTCTTCAGGAGGAGCCCGAGGTCCGCCGTCGCCCCGTCGGCCGGCCCAAAACTCACGGCATGGGTGCGGTCAAGGGTGTGATCCTTGGTTACTGGCGAGACTCTGAGCCTGAAAAGCCTGAAAATAAGCATTCGGTGACCGGCTTTATCGACGTGAGGGACCGTCTAAGAACTCGGATCCAGACCACCACTCGAGATGGCGTGGATATCGTCCGTGACTATCCATTGCCCCCTGGCCCTGGCGGTAGCTGGGTCACTTTCGAGAGAATCGCCTTTGATCCTCATCTGGTCAATCTTGATCACAACCAAGTGAAGGAATATGTCAAGATCCGCGCCGAGACAAGTACTCCCCACGAGACAGTCGAAGACAAGGCCCGCCTGGACGCCGAAGCCGTCAAGCAGGCTATCGCCAACGTTGAGAGGAATCCGCCCCCTGAAACATCGGTTCCCGTTGCCATTGCCTACGGCCCTGATATCCCGGAACATGTCACGTCCAACCGCCCGACTAAAAAGCAGAGAATGAATGCAGGGTCTGGCGGTCCTTCGCCGGCTCCAACTCCCGGCCCTCATCATCCCCAGGTCGACTCGCTCCCCGGCACTCGGCCTACCAAGATTCTGTTGGGGTACTGGAAAGGGTCCAGTGAGCTCGACGATTACGACAAGCATGCCGTCTTCGGCATTCTGGGCAATAACGACATGTTTCGGGTCAAGCTGACGAAAGAAACGAGAGATGGACGTCCTTGCACGGCCAATTTCCCTACCGGTCCCGGACAGATATGGATTCACTGGGACGAGGTCGCATTCGAGCCACACCTGATGGACTTGTCGCGGACCGAAGTCAAAGAGTACTGCCGCGTGCGTCAGATGCAAATCGACCGTGGCGAGGAGCCACTAGACCGCGCCGCCAACGAAGGCAGGGCCGTGGCGGAGGCCCGGATGCGTGCTGCCATGGCCTTCTCGTCCAATGGCCGTCAGGGAACACCAACGCCAGGTGGCATGCAGCAAAGAAGAGATGATATGGCCAACATGTATTCCTCCTCCCTCGTGCGGAATGGCTCCCCTGCTTCCACTCGTCAAAACGGTGGACTAGAGTCAACCCCCGAATACGGGTATATGGCGGGCATGCAAGGTGGCCAGAGACGCGAGTCTTTCCCTCATGAACAGCGTCAGCCCCGAGCTCTCGAGGAGCGAGGCCGACTGCCTCAAGTAGAAATGCGCGATGCCAATCGACCGCGGCCTCCCATGGACCGGATCGAGCGGACCCAGACTCTGGCTCGCCGAGAGGTTGAGCGCGCTGAAGTCTATCAGAGTCGATTGGACGAGCGCGAGGCCAGCAACGGTGGTAGAGCGGCATTCCAAGACAACATCTCGCGCCTTAACAAGGTGTGGGCTGCTCAGGAGGCTCAGAGACTGCGGGCTGGTGCTGAGGATGCCAAGATTTTCAACGGCGTCAAGTACGAGCGCAAGATGAACGGACCTTTCCAGGGCAAGCTCGTGAGCCAGGGTGCTATCATCACCATCGACGGCGAGGATTATGTCGAGTATCGTGTCCTTACCAAGCCCAGCTTTTTCTAGTTGGAGCTTTACTACGTCTTGCGCTGCGTTTTTCTTGATTCTTTTGACGGCCTTTGGGCATCGACCCCTTTGGTACGCCCGAGCAACCAAAAGGCCTGGGTACTTTATCCTTATCTGTTGAGGAGGCATGACAAAAGACGAGGCAGGTCTATATAATCAGGAGATGGTGGCGTGTTGTGCCATTTATGTTATACCCATTTGACGATTTTATCTTCTTTCTCTTTAGCTCGCGGCTCAGTCAGGGCATTACTTTTCTGCCCTCGCCAGAAGTCATCGAGACTTTTCCTTATCAAATTCTAGCACCAAGGACGGATAGGGAATCCGGGGCTTAATGCTGATTGATATGGCGTTGCTTTTCGTTCGTCCTTTGTTTTGGGTCTAGAGTTTCTCATCGGTGGCTTTTCTTTCTCATTCTCATTCTCTTTCTCTTTCCATGTATTTTCTTTTGGTCTTCTTCTTCTCTTTATCATGGTCCTCTTTGGTGATCACCGGATAAATGTTCTAGGTGGTTTTTCCGGGCAATGGGTTTATGTTTTTCTCTCCTTTGATAGTCATCTAATGGGATTATTCCGGCAGAGAACTTCTCTCCAGGCGTGGTCATTGAGCGATGCTCTTTTGCCCTTTGTCTTGCAGTACCTAATGATGGGAAATCCAAATGCCCCTTAGACAACGATGATGCCGATTTACCTGGTATCTAGTCGTTCATCAGTAATCAAAGTCAAAGGAGAGAAAGGGAGATAGATAATAATTCCGTGATGCCACAAGTGCACACGACCAACTTGATTGTCTTTTACAGCTGTGTGATTACATGGGATTCGCAATGTTCTTATGTCTTGCCTCCAAGAACCCCCCAATCCAAATCAACTCCAAGTTTGGTGGTCAAAATTCCATTTGATCGGCCACACTATAGTCCTACTGATGATGGCCGTAATTTGATAGCCTATAATCCCACAACAAACGAGCTGACAAAAGTCATAAACTCTTCCAGACCTGAACAAAGCCCTGATGATTTTTGGTTCCCCACTTGGTATCTATGTCATTGCAACCCGTTTGCTCATACTATGTAAACGAAAACAAGGCCAGAAAGAAAAAAGGTATATATGTTAGTTCCATACCATCCCATGGCAGTTGATCATAACGCCTTCTTCTCCTCTTCCGCCTTCGCCTCCGCCGCAGCATCATCCTCATACCCCTCGGTCTTCATATCCGCCAGACCGAGGTCCTCTTCCTCCTCGGCCGTCCTGTCATACTCCTCGATCGTCATCTGGTCGTCGGGCTGCGACGGGTCGTCGGCAAGACTCTGGACATAACTGGAGGCCAGCGGGTCCATGAGCACTATCGTGAACTCGCGCTCGCCCTTGATAGCCGAGTCAAGGTTGGCAAAGAACTCGTTCCACCTCTGCCTCTCGCCCGCAGCGAGGGAATCGCCTCCCTCTCCAGCCACCCCCTCCTTGTCTGTCTGGAAGATCTGATTGCGCAAATCATCCCGCACTTGAGTGAGCAGGCCCTCCACGGTGGTGAATCTTCCACCCAGCGTTCCCGGGTTGACCGAGAGATTGAGTTCCGGGCACTCGAGAGCACAGCTTTCGCTCTTGAGAATGTCTCGCGCGAGGTCCACGGGGTTCTTGACGTGGATCGTGGTCTTCTTGCCCTTCTCTGGAATCTCACCGCCGGTCTTGACGTCGTTTGACTTGTAGCCGCAGTCGTCGCAGCTGGTATTCATGAGGACCACCTGGCGGAAGTGCGGAATGTCGACCATCTTCATGTTGGTCGTGCAAGGGTGCATGCAACCCGGACATGAAGCAGGAAACTGATAGACTTGATCTGGGACGATGTCACCATCCTCGGTCAAATCCGTCGTCACTGTGTCGACCAGGCCGAGGGCCTCGTTCTGTTCCTTGGTGCGGAGGTACTCGCGCTTAGACCACTTGCCGACGCCGTCGTGCAGGTCGGGTGAGATGAAGGAGTTGCCCGTCGGGTCGTCAAGCGAAACTCTGAAGGGGAAAGCCTCTCCTGCGAGCATGGCACGTCCCTTTTTTACAATATCGTCAATCTTGGCGTAAACTTCCGGTTGACTCTCCTTTCGCGCCTCCTGATCAGCTTCGAGGTCGTCAACAATGGTGCGGAGGAGGCCCTCGACGTTTGTGAGCTGTCCACGGCCAGCGGGGACTTCTACGTCCAACTCGATGAACTTGACTGTAGCGGCATCTGATTTGACCACCTGGCGTCCGAAGTCGGCCATGTCTCTGAGACGGAGCTCATAATGAACACCTTTGAGTTGGATGGTGCCAGCTGGTTGGATCTCGTTATTCTGGAAGCCGCAGTGTTCGCAGTTGAAGGACATGATGACGACTTCGCGGAAGTATGGGATCATGGTCAAGAATAAACGGGTAACTCCCTATTTGTCGATAAATTCCTGATTAGTTGCCATCCTGTCCATCGTTGAGTTCCGCTGCGTCGTCACAGACGAAGAGGTATAACTCACATTCTGATGGCAGTTCATACATAAAGATTCGATTTCTTCGACGGTCCTCTCTTCCTCTTCGCCAGCCGCCGCAGGCGCGGCCTTCTCAACCTTCTCGCCAATGGGAGTGAATAGTTCGGGCATCTTGTGTTTGTCGTGATAACTCGACCTGCGTTCTAGAAAACCGCAAGCTGGATGTTGGGAGAAATTTTTGGAGGGGCAGTTCGATTGCAAATGATATAAGTTTTTGGCGGGGTAATTATGACTGAGCCGGGGAGAGGAAGCTCAGGGTCTAGTGGGGTCGAGGCCTCTTATGTCATGGCCCAAAAGGCTTCTCTCAGCGTCTGTCAAGTGCCACCGCCGTGACTAACGCTACCCCAACTTCCAAACTTCCCGAAACTTCTCGAGATGCCTAACGAAGCCGACGTTGGACTTCTTCGGGCTCGTGGCTTCCTATTTCTTCTCGAAGTCGGCGAAGCTTAGGCCAAGTCCTGGTCTTGATGATTGACTTGCATTTTTCTGGTCTAGGAGCGCCTGGAGTAGTCCTGCCTTCCTGGACTTGGCTCTTTTTTTGCTGTTGGCATTTGCTGTCCCCTTTGGCAGGGGAGTGGTGTCCTGCAAAGTTTGAGCTTGTGTGGAAGCTGCTGGTCTCTCTTCCTTCTTGATCTTGCGCCTCGAGACAGGAGCTGGAGCCGGCAAGTTGATCATTGTGAACTTGTCACAATGGCCACAGCTGAATACCTTGGTTGGTCCAGAAGGGTTGCTGCAACGAGTTCGCTTCTGCTTGTGAGCCTTGGCCGATCGTGCTTTCTTGTCCAAACTACGTTTGTGGTCTATCTTCAGCGTGCTGCCATTTCCGGGCACCATGATATGGCCGCAGCACGAGCAAACATGTTGTCGCTGGATATCTGATGGGGAAACCTCGTTCTCAAACAATAGGTTACCCCTCTGGTTCATGAGAAATGAAGATATTTCTGGTGCCGTGGTTGCCAGCAGATGGCCGGCATCTGTGAGAAAATTGAGAGCGGCGGTAAGGTCCGTTGATGACATCGTGAAAAAGATGATGGGAAATCAATAGTCAAGGACAGAGGAATGAAACCTGCACCGAGAATTGAGTCCAACAATAGAACTGAGAGGATGGCGGGAGGTGATGTTTTGGCGCGGATATTTTTGACAGTGTTGAGTTCACGCATTGGCCATCATGGAAGGCTTAAGTGGTACTCCGTACGGATACGGAGTATCGTACAGTATGGATACAGCAGTATTGTACGTATTGAATATTTGGCCCTGGAGCCGGCCTCAGCCCCCGTGTAGTTCGATGAAACGAAAAAACAGCTCTGCTGGCAGTAGCTTGACATCCCAACGGTCCAGAGGAGCACAAAGTTGCTCACCCATTTCCAAATCAACAATACACCCTTGCCCGACTTTCATGTTCTTGAGATTGCCTTGTCCCTTGACCATATATACGGATTCTACCAAAGCTTGAGCTTGAGAACCTCCACCTATGCCCATGACACAACCTAGGCCCGGTTTATATCCCATTTAAGCTCCTTAATGCTAACTTCGTCATTGGCCTTCTCATCATATTCGAACCACTCTCCCTCGGATAGGTCTATCGCAGTGAACTTGGTGTTCGAATCGACACCCTCCGCAAGCCACTCGCCCTGTTGCACCTGGGTCAGCATATGGCAGGCTAGCTGGGTGGGTTACTTTGATGGATGTTTGAGCATACATCAGGAATGAATTCTGTAAACTCCAATCCTCTGCAGTCAAACTCCAAGATCTTTTGCGCCTTGGGTGGCTCTGTCTGCTCATAGGCCTTTGGGGCTGCCATGATGGTTGCCGACGACTCTCGCTGGAAGTATTATCATGCGTCAGCCTCCAAATCTCTTTGGCGAGCCTTGTTAGGGTGGGAATAAGGTACCTTGCAGTTTTTGCACTTCCAGACAAAGTTGGCTTCACCACGGCTGCCGCTCATTTCGTTCATTTCCTGTCATGGGTGAAACTGTTAGCCTGGGATGTATTTGCCCATTACTTCCAGGTCGCGGGAGAGACTCACAAAGCGGCTCACAGACACATTGTTCGGGTGAGTTTCTCTGCAGGACGTGCATTGCACCTTGAAAGTATACCAGAAGGGAGACCCCTCGGTGTCATCTGGGCGAAGATTGGTGACCCTGTGATATTTTGTTAGCTGCCGAAAGTGATTTTAGAAAGTCTCGGCCGCCTTCGAGGCTTGAATGAGGGGTTATATCCTGACATACCCAGCAAGCTCCGCGGTGAGTGTCAACGCAAACATTTTACCGATGTGTATAAGGAGAGATCTGGATGGTTAAAGGATTTGAGAATTGCACGACATACAATACACCAGGGTGGCTTGTCTTTTCCAGAGTCGTGATGCCGTGGTTGGGTTTAAACAGCTGCATGTAAAGGAGGGACGGAGGGAGTGCATGCCCCGCCACATAAACCGTCTGACAATACATTTTCATACCGTATGCAGCGGTATTTGGTATTTGGGCGAGCATGTGGTTGGGTACGGAATACTCGTGTGAATGTCACCACCACTTTCCAAGTTACTCTAGTGCTCTTAAATCTTGCAGGTTTTTATATACACTTAAAGCTTATATGAATACGTACATACCTATTAATGAAGACATAACCATCGGCGGGCCAAGAATATGCACCCGAAACCTGGGTTTGCTATCCATCAAGAACCTTGTATTGGTGATTTGCGGAGTACGTACCCCGTACCCGTACGGTACATAGTACGTACGGAGCTCTTCGGCATCTTTCAGAGCTTGGCTCGAGCACCCACGTTCCAACACTTACTTCCCTTGCAGCTCCAAAATGAATTAGCTCACCGGCTCGGCATGCAGAGCCTCAGCTAACAAAACTCCAATTGACATTCGCGACATCAGCCCACCACAGACCGAGGGAGAAACGCGACCTCCGAACTCAACGATATGCCGCCGTGATGCAGAGCCTCTGGTCGACGACAGCCCAACAATGGGGCTGTCACTGCCGGGGCTGCATCCGAACAGCGACCAATGCAATCGGCCGCCGAGCGACGACGACGACGTCTCGTCGCCGCAAGGCCGGGTTAGGCGATGTCCTCGTCAGATGTTACTCGGCCTTCATGGCCACCGCCGCCGTGACCGACGCTTTCTACAAGGACAGGAGGAGAAACAAGCTCGACGTGGAGATAGCCGAGGCCAAAACCAAGCTGGCCAAGCTCATGGAGAGCTCCCAGAGCAGCGACCTTGCCCGACTTTACGAGTCATCGGACAAGTACAATGACAGCTTCCTCGACTACCCACAAGAAACTGGCGACCCTCTCCATGCGTTCGCCACCACGACGGGAGCTACTCTATACTACAAAGCGGCCCACATACGGAGAGAAAACCTCTATCTGACGCCGGAGCAAAAGGAATTCTTTCCCAATATTTGGAATTTTCGCTACTTGCAACGACTTGAGAGTTTGCGCACCTGCCGGCAGGCTCTTGATAGAGAAGGCAAGGACCTTCCGATTGAGGATAGACAACCCATCAATGCCGTTCAATGGAAAAATATGGTGGACGGAACCAATAATCTCGTCGATGACCTCTTGCGAGTATGTTATCGGCAAAGCGAAGCCGACGAATTCGCGCAAAATCCTGGAGCGGCCAGTTCAAAATCTCCCCACGAATTGATCCGTCGTCTGAGGGCGGAGGGATATCCTTCCTATCAGCACCCCAAGTTTGACCCGACAAAGACGAAGCAGCGACATGCCCAAATAAACAGCATGAACCAGAGCAATATGGATGCCTTTGCCGCATGGGCACTTGAATCGCAACAATTATACCGCAAGGAGCATTACGTGGCAAGGATATGTTACAACATTCTTGTCGCCGATGTGCCTGTAGGCATCTCTGGTTACAACCACCTGATGTTAGGATTCATTGAGCTTGGAGAGTTCGAGCTCGCCCAGGCGGTAGCGGATGCCTTCCTCTGGCGCAGTCAGCTTAAGCCCACGCCAGGGACCATAATGTGTTTGTTACATCTTGCCCGGCTGACCAGAGGCGTGTTTCGGTTTCGAAAACTTGCCATGCGCATCCTGGGATATGACGAGAAAGGACTTCGCATTAAGCGTAGGAAACTTGATCTGATTCAGAGGAAGAAGAGAGTTGCCGAATGGGCCCGGGATTCTCATGTGGTTGCAGCCGGAAATTGGGCGGTAGAATTGCCGCGCATCGACTGGCGGCATTATTCTATATTTCTCGAGACCTTCATCGACTTCAACCTCCTTCGCCAAGCGCTGGACGTCTTCTTTTACTGTCTTCGTGTCGGCTGTGTTCCCGAGGGCAATCTCGTGAGGAGGTTACTCCATGCTTGCCTTCTCTCTGCCGATGGGTCTATAATCCGCCACGCCGTCGCCGGAATGCTGCATAACGTGGAGGCGATGACATGGGCGTTATACAACCGCCGCTTTGGCAAAACCTGTACCTTCAGCATTGCCCGCAAGATTCGAAGGCTCCTTGCCTTTCGTACCTGCGAAAACATTACCAACCGTTTCGATAAACAGGGCAAAGCTCTCACCAATGCCCCCGCTAACAATACCTCGGATGAGTTTGAGGCTTTCGCTCGAATGTTCGAAACCAGCAGTAGCAGCAAGAAGGATGCTGCTCTACGTGTCACCACTCCGGCGGTAATATCACCACTAGCGCACCGAGATCCGCTCAGCCAGCTTGTCGTGGCCACCTTTATCACCTATCTCGAGGGCCAGCTCATGGCCGTGAGCCACGCCATAGCAGACACATGGCAGGTACTCATCGAACAGACAAACTTTTATATCCGCAAGGGCAAGGGCCATCCAAGTGTCGTCAGAAGGAACCGGCGGGAGAGAGCCGCGTACTCGCTGCAGATGATTAGCGAGGCGGTCGATCGTCCGTCTCTCTATGCAGAAGAGGTTGAGGGCATCCACCTGGCGGGGTCGGTTCTCTGGGTGAAGCACCGACTTCAACTCCATGAGAGGAATATCTACCTTCTTGATAAACGCTTTCGGGCTATCAAGAGGCGGATTGCTGGACGGGCTCTCTGGGAGAGCGTCACCAGGCAACTGATCGCCATGAATGAAGCGAAAAAAGCATTGGAAGCTCCAACGGAACAACTTGCCATCGAGCAAGAAATAGGACCTCGTAGGTCTCCTCTCGGTGATGAGGCGTATTTGAACGGTGTGGGCTATCCAAGCCAAATTGGCTGGCTGGGCTAATAGAGTGTACTAGTACTCTGTAAACGATGACGAGGAACTTTTGTATATATAGACTTTTTTCTTTATATACCCCAACAGTATACTTCCCTTTCTTGTCAGGATATGATCTGACGACGGCTCTCATGTAACATCTCCTATTCCAATTAAAATGACACGAGACCCTTCTAGACACAGGATACCTTGGGCATCAACTCGGAGATTTTCCTGAACAAATAGACCATGGGTTGCAAAGTGACGTTATTCTCGACCAGTACCCTCAGCGCGCATCTTAGGTATAGTATGTTTTGGTTCATCGCGTCGCGGCTAAGGGTACAGCTGTAAATATATATGTTTTGCTTCAAGAGCAAGGCCCCTCCAGTCTGCGCTGGGCTCCCCTATCAAGGCATATTTTCCTTTTCCTTGTGTTTCTGAGTTCCTTGTTAGAAGAGCCAATGGCATGATGGTTGCTGCCAGCCTGACTTCCGGCCGTATTATGATAACCAGCCAGTATCACCACCACACCGCACCTGACCTTCTCTCATTCTCCCCCCTGGACGAATCTCCGTAATTTTGCTTTCCCATTTCGCTTAAGAATTTTAGCATCATTCATCATTCCCCCACCAGCTCACATCTCACCCCAAAAGCACATCCCCCAGATTCTCCCCCTCAAAGCCCAAGGTAGACAGCTTCTTGACCTTGCTCTTCTCCCTCACTTTGTCTTCCGCCTTCTTCTGCTTGGCTAACCGCTCGACGAGGGCTCTGTCGGCGAGATCGTACCCGGGAGGTGGGTCGTCGTCTTTATCGAGGTCGATTTCCCCCAGGAGCAAGACGTTTTCTCCGCGCACGAGGAAGATCCCCCGGTCGATGTCGGCGTATAGACCCCGTGTTTGGTCGGGGCCTGCTGTTAGGGGGGGCACGAATATTCGCTCCTTTGTTTGCTGGATTACTAGGTTCGCTGTTGACGTTGGGTTTTTGAGGATTAGAATCATGGATTTGGGTTTGTATAGAATGTGTTGAGTTGGTCAAGTGAGCTTGGTGGTTTCACGTACCAAATTGGTCCCAGCTTCGTAGTATACCTAGTAATTTCCTTCCGTCGCGTAATGCGATCATGAGTTTTTCTGTGGGCGGGTATCGAGAGGTTAGTTGCGCTGTCAACAAAGGAAATGGGGATAGGATTGGGAAACCTGGGCAGTGATAGTGATGTACTCACTGTCTGTAAGGTCGAGGAGCTGCGCGGCAGTCGTAAACATTTGCGCCGGCAGCTGCTGAGGTCCAGGAGGAGGACGACCTAATACTCCGGGAGGCCCTGGTGGTTGTGGCATGCCCCCGGGGCCGCCGCCGGGTTGGGGGCCTCCATGGCCGCCTTGCACCTGTGGAGGAGGGGGATCTTGAATGGTGAGGTTCTCCATCATTGGTGTCGTACGTTGGTCGTCGGTTGTTTGTGTATGGATGATATCGTCCAGTTGTCCATCGGGCAAGAATTATCTTGCGCCCGTTATTTTTTTTCTCGGTTTTATGTCGGTCGATCTATTACACCATGTTATCTGTTGCAGTTGACGTTCCTATCGCTGGGATTCAATCTGGCGATGCACGCCGCTTTCATCCCGCCATCCGCACCCCTGCGCTGGCAAGCCCGACCCAGTGCCCCACAGACTTGGCCGCTCCGGTGTAAGGTCGGGTAAGGTAGGAGCTATTTACGCCTCAACGTTAGAGCCACACCGCGTGGGGTCTTCTAACCCTTGTTCCTGAGGCTCAGTTAGTCAACCCCAAATTCTCCAAAAAATTGACTTGAGAGTCATGGGACTGAGTTGATTGAAAAGTGCTATCCCCTTCACGTTCCAAGTGTCTGGGGGCATGGAGCAAAAGCATCACGAGACCAATTCTGTCCAGCTCCTTCCAGTATAGCAGACTGCTTTTTCTTTCAGCACGTGGAGCGGTGAAACCATAAAGCCCCTGCTTTCTTGCGAGGTCCTTTTGGTTTATGCTATGGACTTTCTGACTATCCCAGACCGTTCTGAAGTCTGTATCCGTAACAATACAAAAGGCCAGAAGCACTGCATGGATAACGCCAGTCGTGATCTTGTCAAGCTTGTCTGAAGAGAAAAGCGGGAATCCTGACATATGGCCAATATGTCCAATAAGATCCAGGGGATCAGCCACTGAGAAGCTTCAAGAGCATTTATTGGGCTCGGGCTTGAGGCGAGCAAAGAGGATTGTTCGCCTCTTGGTTATTGGTTTCACACCACTACGCAACATGGAATCCGTAATTCCATTGAGCGTTTTTATGTTTCCTTATCTTTCGACATGTCCCGTCATCTCTTTGACTGAAGGAAAGAGGAGATCGGGATACGTGGGTGGCTGACTGGCTTTGAGCTGTGCCTGCAGTTTTGTACAGGGTTTGGAGGACGTTCCGCCTCCGTATCCATACAGCCTCTGATGCCGGTACGGAAACAGACACCAAAGGGGTGGAATGCGCTATTCCACATTCCGTACAGAGCTGGCGGTAAGGGTGGCGTTACAGATCCGTCCGGCGTCACCACTGGCAGGAACCTGAATCTCTTGCATGTGTGCTGATTGCTGCTTCTTAATTTCCATCTCCATCTTCTGGTTCGGGCTTCCAGACCTTCCCCACCGAATACTCCATTCCTCCTTGCATCATCGCCAGGCTCAAGGGACGAGCGCATCACAAGGTGGTGCGTTGCTAACTTGCTCCTGCCAACCAGGACCTCCTTGCTCTATAAATCGGTGTACCTTCCCATGCCGCTCTTCAAGGTTCTGGACCTGTAGCTGCTCGTCAAGGTTCCTGCTTCACACACAACGCGTACCGGTGTTACGGATCCTCCTCCTCCTTAGGTTGTTCTAGATGCTGAACGCCTCATCCCTTCTTCCAAAGCCACAATTTACACCGACTACTCACACCAGCCATCTAATACCTGAAGCCCCTGACAATCTATTCGGATTTACTGGATCTTTGTTACTCTTGAATCTCTCCTCCCAAATACATTTGCATGTCAGTCGACACGATTTAAACACGATTTAAGGTTTCCCCTTGAAGGCTTGTCGAAACTCGGCTTTCATTTTGTGCGACGCATCGTCTGTTTAGACCTCACTGACCCGGATTGCATACGAGCCTCCCCCCGAGGCCCATACGATGAAGTTTGGAAAAAAGTGAGTCGATTTCCGATGCCTTGACCATCTGGTTTTGCTCACCGCCTGCTCACACACTCGCCAGTCTTTCACGAAATCAGGTCCCAGAGTGGGCATCTTCATATATCAACTACAAGGGTCTCAAGAAGTTGATAAAGGGAGTTTCTCTTGCAGCCAGCAATGGAGAACAGGTAGACTTGGCAGGTAAGATTCCTCACCCCAACTGGAGACCTTTTGATCGAGCATGTCTGACGCCTGACTTTCCGGCGGGAACCAGAGTTCTTCTTCGCCTTGGACAGGAATCTAGAAGATGTCGATTCGTTTTACAACAAGAAATATGCCGATGCTTGCCGGCGGCTGAAAGTGCTGCAGGATAGATACGGCACTACCCCTGATGTAGTCTCTAATCTGGACGACGATGAGGTTGAGGAGCTCATGGGCGCCCTCCTCGAGCTCAGGAGCCAGTTACGGAATCTCCAGTGGTTTGGAGAGATAAACCGGCGTGGTTTCGTCAAGATCACCAAGAAGCTGGACAAGAAAGTGCCCAACACAACGACGCAGCATCGTTACATTTCGACCAAAGTGGACCCCAGGCCGTTTGCCAAAGACACTGCCATTGCTCGATTGCTGTCGGAAATTAACAAGTGGCTGTCAGTGCTCGGCGATGCACAGAATGCAGAGGACTCGACCTCTCAGAGATCCACGCATTCCCTGGGACGGGCCTCGGCAAAGGCTATGCTGAATATCCCATCGGCCCTGCTTGATAGACTCGACCGAGCGATTCGTAAGGACGATGTGCCGAGCCTCCAACAAGGCCTCGAAGAAGGCAATCTCGTGAGTGCCGAAGCTGCCTCCCAGGGCTTGCTCCTGAATCTGCTCCAACGATCAATATCGGCTCGTTCAAGAAGGTCGATCGCTTTCCTTCTCGGGCACATCACCTCTCTCGATGAAACCGATGACATAAATGAACGGAACTGCATTCATCGGCTTGTAATTCATATTGGCCGCAACAAGACGGCTTCGTCAAAGAAGGACGAGCCAGAGCCAAGTGCCTACCCCTTCACAAGCACTGTTCAGTACGCTCAGCACTACCTTACTCCGGCCACATCTCCTTTACCCACGCCAAGGGTCAGCAACCTGAAAGAATCGCAACTCGTCGATAACGAGGATGCAGCAGTTCAGCTTCTTTTGTTCCTGCTTGAGCAACTCAGTCCGAGTCAGAGAAACGCGCTAAGCGCGCGGGACGTGTTCGGTCGCCTTCCGCTTCATTACGCCGCCCAGTTCGGGTTTGTCGTAGTCTGTCAGATCCTGATGAGTAAGATGCAAGCTTGGGGCCAGTTTAACGTGGAAAATGGAATCGACGCACCTGAATGGCAGGATAAAGATGGCAATGCGCCGCTTCACCTCAGTGTGCTGGGTGGCCACGCCTTGACCACCCAGGCCCTGCTTCAGGGAGAGAACTGGCAAGGAGTAAGCGACCACAAGGCCGAGATGAGGCGAAGAATCTCAAAGTCAAGCGCAGTCCTGGCCATGGCCACAAAATCCAACTTCAAGCTCATTGTCAAGATGCTTGTTGATGCCGGTGTGGACATCAACTGGCAGGACAAGACCGGTGAGACGGCTCTACACATTGCCGCGAGATTTGGCCACCAGGAATGCGCAGAGATACTCGTTAAAGGGACCAATGATCAGAAAGCAGATCTGGCTTTGGCAGAGAAATCGTTCGCCTGGACTGCCCTCCATATTGCGGCTGTTGATGGGCATCTTGCTGTTGCACAGCTTCTCGTTGATGCAGGAGCGGATGTCGATCGACCAGACTCAAGTGGATGGACGGCAAGGGAGCATGCAGCCTTAAGGGGCCATCTGGAGATTGCTCGTCTCCTTGCCGCTCGTAGCCGGATCGTGGATGAATGGGCAGCCAACAGCTCCGACGACGAGAAGCCCGCCAGCAGCGGCGTCAAGTCGCCATCCGAAGTCTCTTCGCTGGGAGACCGGCGATCAAACGGCGCTTCTCGCCCTGCAGAGCCGGTCAAGACATTTGGCCATCGGTACTTGAAGAATGAAAGCTTGGTGCTTGTCAGTCTTGGGTCGATGGATATGCGCAAAAACATGCAGGCGATCAACCTGGATAAGGTCCCTCTGAATGAGGCACACACCACACAGCTCGATACGGCACTGTCTGTTGTGGTATCAGCACAGGGCGCCCAAGGCGAGCCGTCTGTCTTTGATCTCCCTGTCCACGAGAATATCTCGACAGAACCCATCGTCTTCACCACAACTGACGCCACCAAGGTCAAGCTTCTCTTCGACATCGTCCCTACCTACTCAGGTAACGAGAAGAATAAGATCGGCCGAGCAGTTGCTCTGTTGTCGAGTATCCGTCCGTCCATCGGAGCCAAAAGGATGAACCTTCAAGGGGATGTTTGCGTCCCGATTATGGGCACCAATTTCGAAGTCATTGGAACCGTAAATTTCAATTTCTTGGTTATCACACCCTTTTCTCACCCAAACATGGAAGTCACATCCAGACAGACATACTGGAAGAAGATGACGTCGACCATGGTTATTGGCCACCGTGGGCTGGGTAAGAATCTGGCCTCGAGCAAGTCTCTTCAGCTTGGCGAGAACACGGTGCCCTCCTTCATTGCCGCCGCTAATCTCGGGGCCCAATATGTCGAGTTTGACGTGCAGCTCACCAAAGATCACGTACCCGTAATCTATCACGATTTTTTGGTGAGCGAAACAGGCTTTGACGCTCCTGTGCACACCCTCACATTGGAGCAATTTCTCCATATCAACCCTGGCTCTTTGCATTCGAATCGCCATCACAAGGCTCAGCACCGGCAGGTGAAGAAGTTCCGCAGCAACAGTCCCGGTCCGCGCCAACGGTCCATGTCGATGGATTACCCGTCACAAGAGTACAACCACACCGACATGGAAGAGCGCATGAAGCACACCAAGGACTTCAAGGAAAAGGGGTTCAAGGCGAACTCACGCGGAAACTTTATCCAAGCACCGTTTGCCACACTCGAAGACCTCTTTAGCAAGCTGCCCGAGTCTATTGGCTTCAACATAGAGATGAAGTATCCGATGCTGCACGAGAGCGAGGAGCAAGAAATGGACACATACGCCGTCGAGCTCAACTCGTTCTGCGATACCGTCTTGACCAAAGTCTATGATATGGCGGGGGACAGGCACATCATTTTCAGCTCCTTCAATCCGGATATCTGTCTGTGCCTGAGCTTCAAGCAGCCAAACATACCCATCATGTTCCTCACGGATGCAGGTAGCTGCCCGGTGGGAGATATCAGGGCGAGCAGCTTGCAAGAGGCGATTCGGTTTGCCAGCCGTTGGAACCTGCTGGGCATTGTCAGTTTCGCAGAGCCGTTTGTGAATAGCCCGAGACTGGTCAAGGTGGTGAAGCAGAGCGGGCTGGTCTGTGTTAGTTATGGAGCCATGAACAATGATCCGGCCATGGTGCGGAAGCAGGTCAAGGAGGGCATCGATGCCGTGATTGTCGATAGTGTCTTGGCCATTCGGAAAGGTTTGACCGAGATTGACCAGGAAAGCTCCAACGGCAATGCAAATGCAAATGGAAATGGAAATGGAAATGGAAATGGAAATGGAAATGGAAATGGGATCAGCAATGGAAGCGGCAGTCACAAGGCATTCCAGGAGAAAGTGGAAGTGATGGCGAGCAAGATCCAAGAGGAAGAGGCGAGGGGGAGCCCCAATGGAAATGGAGAGAAGAAGATGGGTTCAGGAGCAGTAGCGGAGCTTGAGGAGTCGGTGCGTGCTTTGACGACAGCGTAACGGAACAACTGGCCGGGCATGTTTGCAATGTTTTTGTTGTATGAATCGCATTTTGTATTGTGCTTTATCTTTTCTGATTTTGCAAGCGAGTCTAGAAAGCAAAGGGCGTTTTCAACAGATGGTAAGGGTCATATTATTGTACATGTACATAGCTCGTGGATTATAAGCTTTCAACAGCATCAGCATTGGTTTACAGACCAGATGGGGGATATCAAGGATGGCAAATTTGACGCGTGCTCACATGCATCTCGGCTCCGCGTACACTTACACACCTGCAGCGAAACGGGCTGCCTCGACGACGGCAAGCTGAGAAGCCATGGAGTACGTACACCTGCTGCGATGGACTTTTGTGGCTGTGGCTGTGTTTCCTTGATGGGGAAAGTGAATCACCTCCCCAGAGCTTCACACGATCCGCAAAGACGGTGAGGAAGCAGCGAGCTCCAGGATACCTGATCTCTCGACATTTTGACTTTCTAAAAATAAAATGAGACAACAATAGACTAACTTATTATCTGCAGCAATAATACTACGTACAGTACTTGCCAGTCAATGCCAGATTCCCAGAATTCTGTGATATCCCACGCGGGGTCCTTCGCCCCTATCCTTTCTAGTCCAGACTAGCACATATTATTCCCTTTTCACCCTTATGCAGCAAGCAATAAAGCGACATTGGTTATCTGTTCAAGATTCACTTTGATTTTTTTTTTGGATATTGTACTTGACCGGTTTTAGTTTTCATCGCGGGTTGTCATTTCTTATGAACTAGCCGGGGGGAGATGGAGGCTGGATCACAACCTTGAGGGAGCCAATGGCCACGAGCAATCTCATCAGCTATATCCCGTGTAGGTAGTTTGCTCGGGATGCATTACCGTTTTGACATGGCTAATTTACATACTTTAACAATCAATACGGGCGATACCATGATAATGGAGAATAAACGAATGGTTCCTCTTACCATTATAGATATATATCCTCTTTGCTCTCAATATTTCTACTGCACCAAGTGGATTTCGTCTATGAATTTATAATGTTGTTCCAGTACTCTTGCAAGTTGTGACGGGGTATAGGTCGCTGTGATATAGCTATGTATGTATCCGTACATGTAACCCGCTTTCTGTATTTTACGTAGCTCATTATCTTTTTTCAGCTTCCTCGCCAATCAGCCACTCTCACCTTGGCGCCCCTCCATTTGCGACACACGCAGCAAAACCCCGCGCCCGGCCCTCCCGCTTCACTTTCAAAGCTCGCCGCCGCTGCTTGCTGCTTGATTTGAGCACTTCCTCTTCTTCTTTAACGTAAACACTATTTGCACACTGGCCTTGAGGTGTGTGTGCATCCTTGTGCAACCAACCCAATAGGAGGGCGAGGCAAGAACACGAATCCCGACGAATTCGAAAGAAAGGGCATCGCGAAGCCCGGTTTTCTTCTTACCTTTCCCACGCCGACCGATTCACGCTTACGCTTTTTTTTTTGCATTTGCGAAAAAGAAGCAGAGCACGCGCACACCCCGAAAACCCCATAACTTACGACTATAACTACAAGCTCGAGTTACGACAGCCTCGCGGGCCACACCTTTCGACCGATACGGTTTGACC
The DNA here is from genome assembly GCA_033297075.1 of Rhypophila decipiens. Taxonomy (NCBI): domain Eukaryota; kingdom Fungi; phylum Ascomycota; class Sordariomycetes; order Sordariales; family Naviculisporaceae; genus Rhypophila; species Rhypophila decipiens. The sequence goes on from MU858187.1 coordinate 52,440, forward strand.
ACGTGCGTGACGAAACAAGAGGCGGAGAAGCATATCACAAGGATATTTCATACCCACTTCTACTAGCATAGCTCTACCCAGCGCAGAAGAAACCTTCGCGTAACATGCCAGGTCCCGCATCACCCGGCGGCAGCGGGCCGACGTATGGCCCTCCGCCGCTACCGCCCGGCTGGATCGCGCAATGGGACGGCAGCAGCAAAAAGTATTACTTTGTGCAGCTCTCGACTGGAGCATCCCAATGGGATACACCGACCGACGCTGCCCCCGTGGGAGGTGGCACCCCTGCTGCGACCACAGAACATCCCTACGGTGTCCCAGGCCAAAGCGAGGTCATCACCCATCCGGACGGCACCCAGACGGTTAAACATCCGGATGGTAGGCTCGAGCCGGTCCTCCCGCCTGGTGCTGACGGTACTAGGGGAATAGGCGGCGGAGGATCGAGTGATAGGGGACTCGGGGTAGGTCGCATTTCTGGGCTTCCATCTCATGCTTACATTGGCTTCGATATGCAGACATTATACTAACGTGTCTCTGGTTTCGACATAGTCGCTTCTTGGGAACCAACTCATGAGTCAACTGAGCGGAAACAAACCGCATGGCAGCGGGTCGCACGGTAGCAGTGGAGGCGGCGGTCTGGCGGGTCAACTCATCGGCGGCCTTGTTGGAGGCGGCAGCCACGGGAGCGGGCACGGCAGCGGTGGTGGTGGTGGTGCTGGTGGTATAGGGGGCAAGCTGGCATCACAGCTCGCATCAAATCTGTTTTCCTCTGGGAGCAGCAATAAGCCAGCTGCGGCCCAAAACTACCACGGTGGCTCGTCGTCCCACACCCCCAACTCTGGAGGGCATTCTGGAGGGCTTGCTGGCTCCGTCATGGGTGGTGTCACGAGCATGTTTGGAGGCAAGCCACATGGCTCTGTAAGTTTACGCAGCCAGTCCCTCTCTGTTTTCACGCCTGGCCAGTGGTACTGACGTCTGGGAAATAGAACCAGAACCAAAACTTTGGTTACTCCAACGCCGGCCAAAGCGGCGGATATTCTGGCCAAGCCCCTCCGCCAACATATTCGTCGCCTTCCGCCAGTTCATATCAGTCTTCGACGTCGGGTCAGCAACACCCTAGCAGCAATAGCAGCAACACCCCGTCGTACCAGTCCACGCCAAGCCAAACATATCCCCCACAGACAAGCCAGCCTTCACCCTACGGCCAAACCCAGCCTCCCGGTGCACCGTCATATGCTCCGCCGCCTGGCCAGTCCACATACGGAGGTGCTGCTTCCTACGCCGCTCCGCCGCCGGGGCAACAACCTAGCTACCATGCTCCTCCAGCTGCTCAACCGCACCACCAGTACGGCTCCCCGAACCCGGCACAGCCACCGTATGGCGCTCCCTCCCAGCAGCAGCAGCCAGCGTATGGACAACCCCAGTACGGCGCTCCTCCTCCGAACCAAGGCTACAACCAAGCTCCGCCTCACCAATATGGTGGCGCACCGCCGCCTCAGGGATATCCAGGCCACCACCAGCAGCAGCCGCAGTACGGTGGCGGCCCACAAAACCCTGCTTACCAAACTGGTTTCTAGTGGAACTCGTATGAACGCAAGTGGGAAACAGTAGTATACCCCCTCAACTTCTACTACTTCTTTCACTTAAGGTCCGATAAAGGTGGCTCAACTTCAGATAAAGTTAAAGAAGAAGGTGGCTCAACTTCGGATAAAGTTAAAGAAGAAGGTGGCTCAACTTCGGATAAAATTAAAGAAGAAAGTGGCTCAACTTCGGATAAAATTAAAGAAGAAGAAAATGAAGGTTAGGATAGCGAAAGAGTCGTTTTTTTTTTCAGTGAGAGTGAGAGAGGGTCGGGCAGAAGGGCTTTTCGGGCAGATGAAGTTACAGCGGGGGAAGAGGAGGCTGGTGAAGAAGGATTCTTGGTATGCAAGGCGACCACTTCTTGTGGGATTGGTTGTTTTTGGTCTAGTAGCGTGGTATGAGTATGGGATAGCATGAGGATTGAATGAATAACGAGCATGGATGAGTATATTGGTAAATTAGAATGTTTGGAGAAATCGGACGGTGGTTTAGTTGCCGATGGTTGGTCGTGGGGGGGTTTTTTTTTTCATTCTTCTATGTCGTCATCATGCATATACATATCTATATCAATAGCGCATTGGGTCTTTTTCTCTGCTTTTCTTTCGTAGTTTGTGTTGGCGAGTTTTCAACTAATTGGACAGTTTCATGGTTTGTTGGGTTTTGATTCATTTATAGAGCCCATGTGATAGCTGTGACTGTTACTGTTGTGGTTTCGTATCCCCCATCCAACCAAGAAAGCATGATTAATTAGTTGGTCTTTTTATTCTCCTCAGCAACGGTCGTGATGGTGGGTTTTCCAAGCCCCAGAGCGTTGTCCAGATAGGAGAGGACCCGACTAGATACAAAATACGCCAGAATCGAGACCAGGATAATGTAGATCACTGTCGGGACTAGCGATCTGGGCAGGAGGTTGAGGAGGAAGGGGTCCAAGATGATGTCCACGTCTACTGGGGGCGGGTTGCTCATCAGGGATTTGTTGGTGGTGAAGTAATCTGCTGCTGAGGAAATCTGCAGGAATAGAAGAGAGGATTCTTTTTCTTTCTCTGTTGTTGATGCTGGCGGTTGATCATCTGCTTGGGAAGAGGAGGCTTGATTGAGCCGGAGCAGGGAGTATTCGTTTAGCGAGGTTATGAGGTCTGGTGTGGAGAATACTAGGTCGAGGGGGTAGGTGTTTATTGTGAATGAGGTCGGTTGCTTTACGAGTATGAGTTAGTTTTGAGTTGAATAAGTGAAAGTCATCAAGCATTGTGAATAGTGTTGGTGGGTTGGAGGGGTGAAGTGAGTGAGCGAGTGAGCGAGTGAGCGAGAGAATAAAAGAGTAAATGAGCTAGGGGTAAAAGAGTAAATACTACTTACGGTGGCAGCCCAGCAGACGCGAACCTCATATCGCTGGCCTTGAGTGAGTTCATCGAGAAGGAACCATGTAGCTAGTCCCACGGGATGCGTTGAGTTAGGAAACTGTCTAGGCAGTGAGGTTCTGAGAGACCATTTGTTCTCCCGGGGCGTTAGAACATCGAGATGGAGGTCATGGATTGTTGGATGCTGGGCTGGGACTCTGACGGTTTCTGGCCCCAGAAATATGGTCTTTTCGGTGTTTGCTGAGACCGAGACCGGGTAGAGGAGCGAAGATATTATAAGACGCGATATTGATGAGCTCTTCATATTGACTTCTAGTGTAGGTACCTGTTATATGTCGATATGGTTGTTCTTCGATGAGGCACGCGTTCTCCTGGTGATGAGCCTCTTTCCCCGGATTCTGCAAGTTGCACAGTACCGAGTTCCTGGAATTACAGTACGAATACGCTGCAAAGAGGAGGTATGATACGCCCCCGTACGGAACACAGTCTCCGCTGGCTGGATGCAAGCATCCCGTTCCCCACACCCCACAGGCGCGGCAGTCCACCCAAAGCACACGCTCCCCGCTGAATTACGGGATGTGTCAGCGGGGGCCCTTGTTTCCTTGCTTTGAATCACATGCTTTCCAGACCCCCGAAACCACAAGCAGGAACGGAGGTCTTGGTTCGCCCATTCCAGCAGGAGTGTGACGCAAAAGAGACCGAGGGAAACCAAGCGTGGTGACGGACTGAACGGCGCTATTTTCCCATCTTGGTGATCCAACACCGCCAGCGCACTACACGAGGGGGTGAAAAGAGAACAAACCTACCTCATGCAAATGCTCAAGATGCAACTACTATATGCTTTATTGTCTGCAAGTTCTGGTCGCTCTTATTAAGCTGCAAAGGACCAGCGGGTTCATCGCGAAATCCGGATCCCGCCCATTTTACATCAAATTCGTGTACCGTCGCAAACCGTTAGCAACCATTGCTGATCGGATCGATTAGATCGACTTGAGCTAGATTAATTGGAAACGAAACCGGTCTTCTTGGGTTGCTTCCCCCCCCGATGGTTATTGCAGTGCTCGCGACAACACACCTGTCTACTCCCTGAACGACCTCTTCCTCCTCCATCGCCCATCGTTGTCGTCGCTTCACCCCCGCCGCAGCCATCACGATGGCACAAACCCAGTCGAAATTGGTTCTCCCGGCCGTGATGCGGGAGCGGACGATCAAGGGCGTTATCTCCGAACTAACCACATTATACCTCCAAAATCGAACTCGGATATCTCGCGCCGTGTACATTACCCTCTTCGTCGCTCTCATAAACCGGGTGCGGCATGCCATAGCCGAGCAAAAGGCTGCCTCGGTGCGCGAGGCCGCGCAGCGCGCCGAACGCAAGGGTACGACTTCGGGTACGGAGGAGCAGGACTCGGCGACCAAAAAGAAGAAGAAGGTGGAGCTAAACCGCGAGTTCTTCCGCTCCCTTCTCCGGTTGCTCAAGATCGTGATACCGGGATGGCGGAGCAAGGAGACGAGGCTGCTGATCAGCCACAGCTTCTTTCTCGTCCTGCGGACCTTGATCAGTTTGAAGGTGGCGGCTATGGATGGTGCCATTGTGAAAGCCCTGGTAAAAGGAAATGGGCGCGAATTCTTGATGCGCATCGTCTGGTGGATGCTGATCGCTGTCCCGGCCACATTCACAAACTCGATGGTATGCAAAGAAACAATTCGCGACTTTTCCGGGGTAGCCGTTCTTTTACTAACCTATATGGTTTCGATAGTTGTCGTATCACCAAGCCGAACTCTCGCTGAGGTACCGGACACGACTCACACATTTTATTCACGACAAATACTTGTCACAGTTGACATTTTATGGAATCTCGGCGCTAGACGACAGGATCAAGAACCCAGACCAGCTGATTGCTGTTGATGTGGCCAAGTTTTCCAACAGTTTGGCAGAGCTGTATAGTAACCTGGCGAAGCCCCTACTAGACATGGTAAGTTGAAAGTTCTCGCATGTGGCCCATGTGTCAAGGTCCTCGGAACTAACAACGCCACACAGACCATATACACAGCCTCGCTCTCCAAGAGTGTTGGAGGTGAAGGAGTTGTATTCATGTCCCTCCTCGTTCAGCTCTCCGCGCACCTCATGCGGGCTTTAACGCCCCCATTTGGCAAGTACGTGGCCGACGAAGCGCGATTGGAAGGAGAGTTCCGCTTCCAGCACTCCAGATTGATCGATCACGCCGAAGAGGTGGCCTTGTATGCGGGCCACGAGGCAGAGAAGGACACGCTAGACAAGGGTTACTTCACCTTGATCAAGCATGTCAACTACATCCTACGACGGCGCTTCTACCATGGCTTCATGGAGGATTTCGTCATCAAGTACTTCTGGGGAGCGCTGGGTCTCTTGCTCTGCAGTGTCCCCGTCTTTGTCAAGATTCCGGGCCAGGTGGCTATGAATATGGGCGACCGGACAGAGACGTTTGTCACGAACAGGCGGATGCTTCTTTCCGCCTCTGACGCCTTTGGGCGCATCATGTTCTCCTACAGGGAGATTATGGAGCTCGCCGGGTATACTTCCCGCGTCGCCTCGCTGCTCGAGGTCATGGACGATATCCAGGCTGGTCATTTTGAGAAGAAGCTGGTCTCGAGCTCCGGGACTGAGGATAACGAGGCCGTGCTCAAGGGCCGGGGCAAAGTGGTGGAGAGCAAGGATATCGAGTTTATCGATGTGTATGTCTTACCCCTGTCCACCGTAACATTCTCAACCACTAACACTCTGGCAAACCAGCCCCATCATCTCCCCCAACGGTGATGTCCTAGTAAAAGCCCTCTCCTTCTCCCTCAAGCAAGGCGACCACCTCCTCGTGGTTGGTCCCAACGGCTGCGGAAAATCCTCGCTCTTCCGTATCCTCGGCGGTCTCTGGCCCGTCTACGGCGGCACCGTGTACAAGCCGCCCTTCAGCGACATATTTTACATTCCCCAGCGTCCATACCTCTCCCGCGGATCCCTCCGACAGCAAATCATCTACCCCGACGGCATCCGCACCATGCGCGCCAAGGGCGTCACCGACGCCGATCTGATGTCCATCCTGCGGATCCTCAACCTGGAGAACCTTTTGGAATTGTACCCCGAGGGATGGGACGCCGAGGCCGAGTGGCGCGATGTCTTGTCCGGAGGACTCCAGCAGCGTGTCGCCATGGCGAGATTGTTTTACCACCGGCCGCGGTATGCCATTTTGGACGAATGCACGAGCAGCGTCACCCTGGACACGGAAAAAGTCATGTATGACAATGCCAAGGCCCTGGGTATTACGCTGATGACGGTGAGCCACAGGCGCAGTCTGTGGAAGTACCATAGCAAGATTCTGCAGTTTGACGGGCAGGGCAAGTATGTCTTTACGAGGCTGGATGCGGAGAAGAGGATGGTGTTGGAGGATGAGAAGGAGGACTTGGAGGTTCAGCTGAGGCAGGTCCCTGAGATTGAGAGACGTATTGAGGAGCTGAGTCAGCTGTGATATACATGGACTCATGGAGAGGGTCGAGCGTGTGATTCTGTGATTCGATGGTGAGAGCTGTTTTTTGGGGGGATATGTTGTCTTGTTTGGCCGGATGAGGCTGGATTGGAATATTTTACGCAGGCGACGTGTTGATTGTATACGTTTTGGGGGGGTTTGTTTGGTTTCTAGCATTTTGTCATTTTATTTGCATTGGGTGGCTTTTTTACTGAGTCTCTCTGTACCTTGTTATTTGGATTATTTTTCATCTCTTCTGTGTGATAATAATGGACAAAAGCTCTCTCGTTCATGCGTATCGGAAGGAGAAAGACAAAACTAGATGGGAAGAATGAGGTCAATCCATAAACTAGACAGTAAATGAAAGAGAGATAAAAAACAGCTCTGAAACGAGTCGAGTTAAAAAAAAAACCAAGAGGGCAAAAGGAGTTGAGTAAACATAGATGTAAATGCAGCTTTATTGCAGTTGTTGATAAGCTCAAATAAAGGAGAGAACTTGTATAAGTTCTTTATAAAAGAAACAGAAGAAAAGTGCAAAAGAAATAATCTTGACAAGAGTGGGATTCGAACCCACGCCCTTTCAGACTACGGAAGTCGGTGTTCAACTCTCTCAGTTGTTAAGTGAGAGGGTGGCAACCTAAACGTAGCGCCTTAGACCACTCGGCCATCTTGCCATTTTGTGATTGGATATGAGGTCGTGCGAATATGATCTCCCATGTACGAACAAAGCACTCGGTACTCAGGTGGGTGGGGTACAAGCGGACTTACCGTTGGATTGTTCTTTCTGCTCATCATCCGATGACCGACTGACTCGCACTTGCATATGGATGCCCAACGTTCCGAACTCATTGCAGCAGATGGTTCGGATCGGACTCTTGCGACATGCACTGGAGCTCTCGTTCGGATATGGGCTGTTGGGGGTGGAGATTGAAGGTTTGCTCCTGTCGCTGCATACCGGAAATAGAAAAGTGCTGTACAATACGTACTGTACAGCTACTGCCCCTATTCACAGCACTCCAGATCTCCAGATCCCTATTCCAATTCACTCACTATACGGAGTACCGGTAGGTACGGACACCATTGCTCAAGTCTTTGGATATTGCTTACGCAGCGTGTGCCACACTGCATTGTTATTTTGGGTTGGTGGCCTGCAGTGATGGTTGGCGTCGTGAAATAAAAGGGGCATGGGACGGCATTTGAGCGTTTGACATTTACAAGGCCCCCCTCCCAGAGCCACAGAAATCCAAAGAACTAACTCGTCACATAATCCATATGTCATGTCTTGGACAAACCGAGTTCGCAATACGGATACTGCATTTATGACCTCGAAGATGTTTGCACTAACGGCCACGTCTCTACTCCGTATTTGTACATAGTAAATTGAATGATGTCTAAGGATATCCTAAAAAGTTTCAAGCTTGAAATGCCTTGTTCCCCCCAGTCCCAATTTCCCCCCGTTGTTTCTGATGAACCCAGAGCTGGCTGGCAGAAACTCGGATTTGCTGCTCAACAACAGTTGTGAAAAGAGAAGTTAATCTGGATACATGAAATGAAAAGAATTGGTTTGATGCCTCTGGCATCTGCCCGGTTTCTTATATGGTTTTTTTTCTTTGTTCGATTTGTCTTGCCGCAACTTAATACGTCAAGCTAACCGGGGCAGTGCCTGCGGGAGCAGCAGTGCTGGTTCCGTTGGAGGCAGGGAAAGGGGCCAGGGTGGGCGCTACCGACTCAACACCGGTCTGAGTGGCCGTCTCCGAAGCCGAGGTGGTCTCGGCAGCCGTCTCAGTCACGGTGACGACCTCATCGGGAGGGCAGGCACTCTCGGACGTCTCAACAGCTGCGGGTTCAGTGACGGGAGCATTGGGAGGAGCGGGCTTGGTCTTGGTAACCTTGACTTTCTTAGTCTTGATTTGCTCGGGGGCCTGGACGGTCTCCTTGACAGTGACGTAAACGGTAGAGGCCGGGACAGTGACAGTAAGGGCAGGAGCAGTGACGGTCACAGCGCTTGGAGGGCAGTCAGCAGCAGTGACGGTAACAGCACTTGGCGGGCAGTTGCAGACACCATTGTCGGCAGAGCCGGGGAAGCCGTTGCCGTTGTCGTTGCCCTTGTCATTACCATTGCCCTTGCCGCCTCCGTTGCCGTTGCTGTTTCCATCTCCGTTTCCGTTGCCAGCTCCATTTCCGTTTCCATTGCCCTTGCCGGCGCCGTTGTCGGGAGGGAAGATGGTCTTGATAGCTCCCGGAACAGTCAAGGTGCGGGTGCCGGTGGTGGTGCTGGTACGGGTGGTGGTGGAATCGATCTCCTCGGCCTTGTTGGTGGGAACGGCAACAACGACTGGGTGGCTGACGGTCGCGGTGATGACTTCCTCGACGGTGGATTGGACCACGGTCTTGACAGTGGTGGTGATAACACGGGGTCCCTCGCTGCCGCCCTGGCCAACACCGCCAAGGGTGATGGTCACAACCTTGGGAACGGTCACGATCGAAACATGGGTGAGTGTCTGGGTCTCGGTGCTGACCTCATGCGTAGTCACAGCAGCGGGAGGCGCCGAAGTGGTGGTGACGGCAAGGACTGGTGGTGTCGACGAGACACCCGCCAAGATGCTGCTCTTGATGGAGGAAGCCTCGCTGACAGGGCAGGTGATGGCCGTGCTCACCTTGGTGATGGTGACGACAGCGGTTTGAAGGGCTTCGGTAGGGAGGGCAGCGAGGTCCTCGGTCCTGGTTGGGCAGTTGGTAATGGTAGCAGCACAGGATGTGATGGTCTCAACTGAAGTGGCGATCACTGTCAACGTAGTGAGAGGGCCGGCCGCGGCGGTGGTAGTATTGGAGGCGGGAGCCAGGGCAGATGTGGTGCTGTTGAGGCTGGCTGGAACACCTGTTGACAATGATACTGGAACACCCGTCGACAATGAGGCCGAGACGCCGGTCCCTGATGGAGCACTAACAACGGGATACTCGGTAATGGCGGTGCTGCTTGCGCTGTCGGCGATGCTGCTGAGGGCACTGCTGACAGCTTCGGTCGAGTTCTGGCGGCGGAAGTGCATATGACGAGGGTGGGAGTAGGCGGTGGTGAGGGCGGCGAGGAGGCCAAGGGTCACAGTGGCGGACTTCATTTTGAATGGGGTTGAGATGTGGTCGGTTTATTCCTTTTTTCCTTCGAGTTGAATATAGCTTTGAACTTGCGAGTTGCCGTTTTCTCTCAGAATGACCGTGGTTGCGAAAAGATGAACGAAAATCGACTCCGTCAGATGGTAGGCAGGCAGACTTGCTCCCTTGAAAAGAAGGTAAAAACAAAAAGTTGGCAAAGAAGAGACAGAATTGAATCACTGCTACACTGGGCAGGAGAACAGACAAGCAAAAGGAATGATGCTTGAATGGGAAAAAAGAGAGAGCACTTGGACAAAGACGAAGGAATGGAATGAGGGTGAGGAGAAGAAGAGTTTAAAAGAAGGTGAGAGCGGAGGCACTAGCTTCTAATATAAAACAAATCACACCCTCTTGTCCGTACACTAGGTACGGACAGGCTCCAAGAACTTTCTTGCAACTGTCTCCCAAGTGTCTTGGTGTTCCACAACGCGAGAGAACCCTTGCCCTTGGACTGCATTGACGAGCAGGCCGACGAACGAGGAGACACAGCCGCCGATGCGGTACCCACAGCTTGGCCGTTTGCCTTGGAACTCGACCCATCAGGGTTCAGGAATCTGCCATTGAAGGGCTTGCGCGGATCTCCCTCCAACGGAGCGAAAGAGCGGGCAAGCTGAAGGACGGCAATGCAAAAGTGACGGTGGTGATGTTTTGGTGCGAAATCCAGGAGTGGATGTTGAACAAGGGTTTCCGGCACCACAGAGACCACAGACGAGGGTTACCCTAGCAGATCCAGGGGTAAATCGGGGGTTAGATGCAGGAACAGAAACCTGAGACGATTTGGCTGACCAATGGGAGAGCCGGGAGAAAGACTGATTTGGTTAAGGGGCAGGTGGCGCCCATCCCGTTCTTACCGTCATCGGGATGTGAGGGGGAATGTCGACCGGGGATTGCATGAGCGTTGTGGAAGGAGGCGCCAGGGGTCTGGTTTTCAGTGTTCACTCTTCAACCTGGGAGGCTTCGACAAGTTTCCAGGCTTCGAGATTCCATCATTGTTCATCACCACAAATTTGTCTTGATTCCCGTGCAATTACGAGCATAATTATAGATTCATGTTCGGATAGGGCCTGTTCTTTTCTTTTCTCTCCCATCTGGCTTCCATGATCTCCACGGGCAGTGCTGTCATGCTTCTCTGCAGCGCAAATCGGTCTGTTCTTTTTTGGTAAATCCCATCACATCAACCAGCCCATGAACCCGGTCTCTGTTGAGGATCTCGACGAGTTCTGAGACAGATGATCTGCTTAATTTCTGGTACTTCAAGCTTTTCCCAGGAAACCGCCAAGTTTTCCTAAGCCTCCCTCATTTGTTTTAATGCCGATCTGGAAGGCAGTATTATCCTTGAGAGGCATGAGAGGGTTCATCTTTCGAGCATGACGACGACAACGAAGTGTGATGCAAAAGTAAAGACAGCTGAAAAGTCGGCGCTTGAACGAGACATCGAGCACACGTGGGCATGTTTCCACAGGCGGGGTAAAAGATCTCAGATAGTTGAAAAAGAAGAACTCATGGGGAGGTTCGACACCTTACCCATGACCCAACAGCTCATTCCTTCCAGGTCCAAGGAGACAAGACTGAGACAAAACACCATCGTTGCTTCTCGATCACTGTGATACAGTACCACTCCGAGCCCGGGTACGTATGTAACTCGGATGCAATGGACCTTGAGAACGAAATTCAATTTCCTTACTCCGTACGCCGTTTTGATCCGCAGGCACAATCAATGCCTAGCAACTGCAACAAATTCATATTTTCTGAACATGTTGAACTTTCGTAGACGGGAATTTATATTAGTGGTAAATTATCCACCGATAACTGACCTAGGCACCTCGTTTCCATGCCGTTCATATTCTCTTCGGCCAATTCCCCCGAGCAACTTGTGCTGAACAATGGGTCATGGGTCAATCCCAGCTCTTCAGATCTTCTGTACGGGATGCTGGAGAAGCTCTTACTACCGCATTACAAAGTGGACTTCAGCCTACTTGACCAGCTAGAGGGACTTTTGCGTTCTACTCCCTTGGCAATTCATGCTGACGCGTCGTGGACTCCGAAAAAAAAAGGTTGAAATGCTTGAATTTCTGATCAAGATAGGGAATAGTAGCTTCCATTGAAAGATCTTCGAAACTCAGCCACGAGGCCCAAGACCCTCGAGGGGGAAGAGCTTGAGAACAGAGCCAAACATTGTTCGTCCCGTCCGAACCCTACTTTCCAAACATACCATGGTAGCCCTAGAGTCTCGACATGGGGGAAGTGATGTTATTCATAGAAAGGGCTCCATGGTAGAGTTTCTTGTTCCATTTCTCCGTAGCGTACCTGATCCCGGGGTGGGGTTTCTGTTGGTTAGGAATATTATCAAACCAGGGGCCTTCCTCACAAGGCGACGGGGTGAAATTAAGGTGAAATAGGGGGAGTTGTTTCATCTTTGGACTTGAGCCGAAAAGGGAATGCTGCCCTCGATCTCGGCAGTTGGCGTCGACTTCAACGGGCCTAGCTTTACGGATAACCTTCCTGGTAAAATGGTAACGGTACTCCGTAGTTGATGAAATTTGAAGCTAATGACACCTCTTGGCCTCTGGTTCAAACAAAATACGTACTACCTAGAAGTGCAAAATTTCTACACGTAGATATCGCCATGTTTCGACGTTTGACTTTTAGCTCCTGGCGACTGTCGCATCAAGATCGCAGGATGTCGCATGTGCAAAACACCGTTGGAGGATGGACTGGAACGGTGATTTTATACAGCCGTTGGGCCCCTCATAGAGCCGATATTGTCGCTCCAAGATTATTGTTCCAGCCAGGTGCCGTGTGCGTTTCTCGAGTGGACCTTCTATCGAGTAAAACAGTTGTGATCCGCGATGGTTTCGTGTAATCATGGACAATATAATAACTTCTTTTATAGACTCTTTGGTGGAAGCCTTGCATGTAACTCCACCCACATGTTCAGTCACTACTGTAAGAATTGCAACGTGGAAATCATGAGCGACACAGCAGCAGAGGGACGGCCATCGGTCACACAACCTCGCCCCAGGCCCCAGCCTTAGCGACCACCACGAGGCACCCTGTCTTGAATGACGCCATGTCCCGTTATCTCCGCAAGCCTGGAGGGTACACACCTGTGGGATAAAAGCCTAGCATATTCAATATACAAATGTCTGCTATGGCTCGACCTCCGCAGGGCCCCATCCGCTAGAGTTGAACGCCAGCGATAAGTGTTAGTGACGTTATAGGCGGCGAAATACCGGCTCTCAACAACAGACGGGAACGGTTATTCGGATTCCACCGGCCAGCGACATGTGCCAAAGTTGCGACAAAGAAAGAACTGCCATGTCTTTGCAAAAAGCTAGCATACACGCTTTTGTATGATTGTTAAAGTGCATGTTTTCCATGTCCTGAGATTTTACGGATATTTCGTCAATATCACAACACTTTAGTCCCTGGGGATCTGCTCTCTGATTGGTGGTTGTTCTTGGTCTTATTCCCGGCCGGCTTGTCACCGGTTGCTATCTCCCGGTCACCTGCAGGCGCCGATCCGTCCACGCCGAGCTTCCTTGTCCGTCTCTTCGGGTTCTTGTACCACATCTTCTGTGCTTCCCCATCTGCCTGCCTGTCTAGGTAGCTCGTAGCTACCGTCACAAAGACTCAAAATGCGTGAGTCTTGACTTGTCTAATAATCACCCCTATCGACGTATTATATATGGGTTATCTGACATGATGCTCTAGGTCACTCACCGCCGATACTATGCTGGCTTTCGGCACTGGCCCAGCTCAGGACAGGCTTCGCAGCTCCTCTTCAGACTGTCATCTGTAAGGGGGCTGAAGGGACAAATGGTGCAGTTACCAGTGAGAGCATGACATGTTCTAAAATCGGCATCGATATGATTAGGCTGGGGGTAAGACTTGACTTTGTCTTCCGGGACAGATGCATACATGTCACAACATTTTGTTTTATACCAAGAGAAGTTGTCTAACTAGTCATCAATGAAATCAGGGGACAGCCGCGGATGCGATGGTGGCGACGGAGCTGTGTGTCGGCGTGACCGGAATGTATCACTCCGGCATTGGCGGGGGTGGGTTCATGTTGGTCCGCGACAAGAACGGGAGATATGAGGCCATCGACTATCGGGAGTCTGCTCCGGCTGCGGCCCATCTTGATATGTACAAGGACAACCCCAACGCCAGTGTGACCGGGCCCCTCTCTGTCGCCGTACCCGGTGAGCTCCGAGGACTGGAATATCTTCACAAAAACTACGGTGTAGGTGGCGCCTCGTCTGCAAATAGTCTTTTCGATCTGACATTGCTATTAGGTGCTACCCTGGAAGACGGTTGTAAGACCTTCTGTCAAGCTCGCCCGATATGGCTTCGAGGGTGAGTCTGGACATGCATCTTTTGTCCAAAAAACTGCCGAGCTTCTTACTGACCGTTGTAAAGTTACCGATGATCTGGTCCGTTACATGGCTGCTGCCAGTACATCGGATGACTTTCTTGCTGCGGATCCGATTTGGGCCCAAGATTTTGCCCCCAACGGTAAGGTTCATGTTATCCTACCTTGCGAGATATGGCGGGCGTTCTCACACCTCCCATAGGAACGTTGGTGAAACGGGGAGACGTGATTACTCGAAAAAGACTGGCAGAGTAAGTAATATCATCATACCTGACTCATTGATCATTCCAAGTGATTTATCCCAACCTTGAAATAGCACCCTCGAAAAGATTGCCGACGAAGGGGCGGACGTCTTTTATGAAGGTGATCTCGGTGAGTCTTGTCCATCACCCTTGATCACCTTGCTTTACTGACATGGATTGCCAGCGAAATCAATGATTGACCTCATCCAGTCCCTAAACGGGATCATGACGCTCCAGGACCTCAAAGACTACGCCGTCAAAGTCAAGGAGCCCCTATCCATCAAGTTCGGTGACTACCAGCTCTACACTACCCCAGCACCGAGCAGTGGCGCCGTCATGTTCAACATGCTCAAGATAATGGAACAATACCCCCAACAAGACCTTCAAGACGCCAACCTGACCACCCACCGCTTCGTCGAGGCCATGAAGTTCGCGTACGGTGCGCGCCAGGAACTCGGCGACCCAGATTACATATCCAACATGACCAAATACCAGGAACTCATGCTTTCCGAGCACATAGCAAAAGAAATCCGCTATCGCATTTTCGACAACACCACCCAGCCTCTCAGCGCCTACAACCCATTATCCATCTACGCAGCTGAGAGCTCGGGGACGTCTCACATCGTCACGGCCGACCGCTCGGGTCTAACCGTCTCGGCTACAACAACCATCAACTTGCTCTTCGGTGCTCGCCTAATGACGGCCGACTCGGGAATTATTCTCAACGACGAGATGGACGACTTCTCCCAGCCGGGGCGACGAAACTCATTCGGCTTTGAACCCTCCCCATCGAATTTCATCGCGCCGGGGAAACGGCCGTTATCGTCCATCGTGCCGCTGATGGCAGAATGGGCCTGCAACTCGACCTTGTTCTTCACCACGGGAGCAGCGGGCGGTTCGAGGATCATCAGCTCAACTACGCAGGTGGCCTGGAACTTGTTGGAGCTTGGGATGAATGTTCGGGATGCTATTGCGGCTCCAAGATTGCACGACCAGTTGATGCCTGATGTATTGGCGCTTGAGGATACTTTTGACCAGTCTGTGGCCTTGAGCTTGGCGGAGAAGGGACACAACGTTACGATGATGCCGGCGGGCAGTGCCGTGCAGGGGATCGTCAGGTTGTATGATGGGAAGTTTGCGGCTGCTGGGGAGACGAGGCAGATGGACAGCGGCGGATTGACTGTTTAATGGGTCTCCTGTCCGAGTCGTGGTGTCTGGAATCCACCATGAAACTAGCCTTTCCTGCTTTTAAATAACAATTGAATACCTAAATATACGGGGTAGAAAATAAAGATTTACTTGAGAATACATTAATGCCGGAGATCATTAACATCATAAACCATCCCTTCCACGGGAATCATATCCCCATTTTGATAATCGCCTCGCTCCTTAACCCGTTCGTTCCCCGAATTCCTTACTTCGAAGTATCAACCACATAGCGTCCCACAATCTTGCCCTCCTCCATCATAGTATACACATTCTGCAATTCACTCAATCCAACCGTCTTATACGGCACTTGAATCAGCCCACGAGCGTAGAAATCCAGCGCCTCGGCGGTATCCTGCCTGTTGCCCACATAAGACCCCTTGATGGTAATCATCCTCACCACGGTATCAAAAACAGGCGCCTTGAGGTACGCCTTAGCCGGCAAGCCGATGCACACCACCGACCCACGACTGCGCACATACTCGGTCGCCTGCTGGAAGGGCTTCTCCTGCACAGCAAGCAACAACACCGCGTGAGGACCCAGCCCATCAGGCGTAGCCTTCTTCACATCGGCCACGAGATCTTTGGACTTTGCAAAATCTACATATGCCGCCGCGCCGAGTTTCTTGCAACTCTCTTCCTTCTCGACCGACCCGCCGTCAATAGCAATCGTGTGTAAGCCCATCGCCTTGGCATACTGAATCGCCATGCTACCCAGTCCGCCTCCAGCGCCGACAATAGCGACCCACTGTCCCGGTCTCGCACCGGACTCCTTCAGCCCTTTATAAACCGTGATGCCGGCGCAAAGAACCGGCGCAACAGCGTCGAGATCCACCCCTTCCGGAATCCTCGCTACGTGCGCAGCCTTGGCAATAGCATACTGCTGAAACGTCCCGTCAACCGTGTAACCCGAGAGCAGCGCCTTCTGGCAAAGAGGTTCGTCGGCTTGCTGGCAGAACGAGCAGGCTAGACAAGAGCCGTTGAGCCACTTGATACCGACGTGCGAGCCGAGCGGGAGGTCGGAATCATCGACTAGGGTGCCTTTGGCTACGACTATGCCTGCGCCTTCGTGCCCGCCGACGAGGGGGAGTTTGGTGTCGAGCGGCCAGTCGCCTTTCATTGCGTGCAGGTCTGTGTGGCATACTCCGGAGTATTTGACGTTTACTAGGACTTCATCGGGGCCGGGCTGCTGGACGGGGATTTTTTTGTAGATTGCCGCTGGAGGATTGTTAGTCTGGTGGGAGGGGAGGTTAGGGGGGGGGGGGGGGAAGACATGACGTACGGCCGCCGGATTTCTCAACTACCTGCGCCCATTGCTCCGTGGGAATCTCGTAGTTGGTCATTGTTGCGTATTTGTCTTGTACTGTTGTTCTGGATTGATGTGATGTGATGTAGATGAATGTTTTGGATGTTTGCCGATGGTGTTAGTTTGGCGAGAAAGTATCACAAGCCAACGGTTGAAGGTATGTCTAACGGTCTTATAAAGAAGGAAGAGATTGTATGACTAGGTGCAGTGTGACTTTGTGTTTATGCTTTTTGTTGTAGATTATTGGACTAAATAAACAAACATCATGATGAGATCAAAAGCACCTAGACCAGCTTCTTATATGTAAAGGCACAAATCACGCCACCACGCCAGACCATGCAATCCCGGATGCGGGACTGCCCGAATGTCATGATCCGCTACCGGTAAATCGGGAAGGAAAGTGAAAGGAAAGAAGAACCGGATACTGGAAATAAGGCTAACATTGGCCTCAAAACGAGAAACAGGGTGGGAAGGGAAGGTTCTACACTGTACAGACTGAACGGTCTGGTGATGTTAGATGCAGGACAGTTACGGATAGGTTCTGGACTGTAGTGTATGTCATCGTAATACGCAAAAGTGGTGAGGGATTGAGGAGTGTGGGAAAAACGTATGATCGAGGCCTGCAGCCAGCGGGCCGACTCTGCCTGGGCCAGATTCTTGGTTTCTCATCGTATTATCTGCAACTTGCAGCTTGGATTATGTTTGTTCTTTCCTGGTCAGGTCAGCTCTTCATGATGGGAAAGTTTCCATGTCTCCGGTTGGTGATCCGCCCTGTCCTCACACCGAGCAGAGGATGGGATTCGGGACATTGCAAAATGGAAAGCTGACTTGGAGACATCAACGACTTGATCAAAGATTTTCGTATGACGTCCGATTGCTTTCAATCATAGACTCCAATCACTTTGAAGTATATAAACTCCGAGAATCGCAGCTGGCGGCTTCAGAGTCCAGGCATGGCTTGATATGGATGTATCACCAGATGAACAGGCGTGGAACAGTACGAAAGAAAGTCGCCCGCCTAAAATCGGCCCTGGAATCGAATGGGCCAGGCTTCGCTTCGGCCCGGGATTGGCGCTGTGTCACGCTTATGGTGCTACACCTTTACGCGTGTGCTAATGTGGCAACAATTACTGCACCCACCAAAAATATCCGCACAACCACCACCACCAACATCAACATCAAGACATCAAATCCAGTCAGTTAAGTCAATACCAGGCAAATCCAGTCAGTTCAGTCAAAGCCAGTTAAATCCAGTCAAATCCAGTTAGTTCTATCAGTTCGGACAAATCCAGTCAGTTCAGTCAAATCCAGTCAGTTCAGTCAAAGCCAGTCAGTTCAGTCAGTCCAGTCAAAGCTAGTTAGTCAAAGCCAGTCAAAGCCAGTCAAAACCAGTTAGTCTAGTCAGTTCAGTCAAATCCAGTCAAATCAGTCAAGTCTAGTCAGTCCAATTGAATCCAGTAAGTCCAGTTAGTTCAGTCAAATCCAGTCAGTTCAGTCAAAGCCAGTTAAAGCCAGTCAAAGCCAGTCAAATCCAGTCAGTCCAATCAGTCTAGTTAGTTCAGTCAAATACAGTTAAATCAGTCAAATCTAGTTAGTTAATTAAATCCAGTAAGTCCAGTCAGTTCAGTCAAATCCAGTCACTCAGTAGTAGTGTGCACAGACGATTTTATGGGTGGGTGCAGCAATTGTTGCCACATTGGCACACGCGTAAAGGTGTAGCACCATACACGCTAGGAGTGTTGCTCATTCTCGGCGTTCGGTGTGCCTGAACGCCACTAAGAACGGTCTCGGAGTTAAGGAATCATCAGGTGAGCACCAGCCCAGCCGATACACTCCTCTGTCTGTGTTCTCCATCATGGGCACGTACCTAAGCAACGAGCACTTTTCTTGAGAGACAACGAGCAGTATTGACATCGGGGTGATCCACCCTCTATGTTTGGATGCAGGTGAAGTGGATATTAGCATCCATCGTGCATCCTTTCTGCGTATGGTAAAAGGCAAGCTTCCACCTGCCCGATATCTAGATTACAAAAGCCGTTGGAGGTCATGGGTTGCTACAGACACCTAGTCCAGGGAGTAGGCAAGTTGCTTTCATTTCGGGCAAATTCGTGTGTCACTTTGATTCAACAGCTCGAGCTTATGTGTAAGGTGACGCGCAGCCCGGGGAATGGGATGCACCCCTGATGCCCGATGCAGAAATCCGGGGTCGATGGCTTGAACTTTGATGTCGAGCGAGCCAGCTAGGATCCCAGAATCATGGAGGCATAGTTCTATCCCTCAACCCCGCAACTTGGGGAAAATAGAGGAGCTCCTCGTACTGGTCACTTTGATGACGACCTCCAAGAAAACATAGGGGATATGGAATACTACCCACCAACTCAAAGGCGCATATAAATCAGACCATCAGTCTTGAAGTGATCCGCCGCTGAGCAAGCACCTGAGCTCTCTCTCTCCTTGGTCCAACACAGTTTGGCAGGAGGCTCGCAGGAACAATAAGAAGTGACTCAGGATGGCCCCAAAAGACATGGCTTCCGAATCAAAAAACGCATCAAAAGGATCGGTTTCTCAACATGCAGGTGGATATTTGCGGGCAGATATTCTACCAGGGAATACACCAGACCGCAAGTTTTGTTCGTTCAATCGTTTTAGTAAAACCCGGCAAGCACAAATGCTGTCGCCACTTGATGAACACCGCTTTCGCTTTTCTACAAACAAGGAAGAACAAACAAAAAATAAGCCATCTAAGACCCTCCTGGTCCTCCGAGCAGTGCAAATCTCCGTACAATTCCAGGACCATATTCTTGGTACTGCAGAGGGACTGGTTAGTTGTTGCAACGAGGACACGGATCCATGAAGCACGACGTACCTCTGCTTTAGTATGGCAGTACGAGCGGAATTCGGGAGTCTGGCCGAGCAGGCTGCCTCCGAACCAAGGGCCGTGCCGTTGTCTCTTGTGCGTGATAACCGACACGTCCAAGCCTCCGCTCTTTGCTCCACCGCTGCGGACCTCGCTAGCCTTGATTCTGGCATCAACCAACTGCTTGATGTCACGCTGTAACCGACGGCCAAAGTCCTTATAAAGAGTGCTTCCGCCCGAGAGCACAATGTTCTTGTACAGACCACGGCGCACATCGATGGGCGAGGACTGGATAACACCGTCGACTACCACGGGAAGGGGGGTCAAGAAGTCGGACGAGTAGATCTCGGGGTTGAAAAAGATCTCGGGAGCGAGGAAGCGCTCGTAACCAACATCGACGGTCACCTGACGACCGCCGGGGTGCGATACCACATGCTTGATAAAGCGGCTGCGATCCTGGTCGTATTTGGAGAATTCCTTGACAATGTCAGGGCAGACATAGCAGTAGTCTTCCTTGATTTCCTGTGCTGTCTTGAGAGAGGAGTCGGGCTCTCCACGATCTCTTAGGAGCGACTGGACGAAGTACGTGATGTCTCGGCCAGCGATAGGAATCGACTTGATCGATGACCCAATGACGTAGCCCTCGGCGACCGGGATAACGTGGGTGACGCCGTCTCCGGAGTCGATAACGGTACCAGTCAGCGATCTATCGTGAACTTTGGACGAGGTCCAGGAAGCTGCAAGGGCCAACACAGCCTGGACCGCAATGTAAAGACCCGCACAGTTGAACGACTCGAAAAAGATCTCGGCGGTATTTTCGCGGTTTTCGGGGGGGTTCAAGGGCTACGACGGCATGTCAGCAGATGGCGCAACAAATTCTCCGGTGTGAGGCACTCATACTGGTTCGGTAAGAAGAAAATAATGATCTTCCGGCTCGACTCGTAGATATTTGAAGATGGAGTTGGACCAGAACCGTTCCATGTGATCCTGAATTCACCGTCAGCCTAAGCGTCCAGAACGCGGCGTATCGGGGAATCTACCCAATTCTCTATCTGACCGTGTCTGATAGGATAGTGTAGTCCATAGCCTAGCCTGTCAGTCAGGGTGCCTGTCGAAGACGGTGAGTTCTCAGCCTACCAGGTCCGTTTGCTGCCGCTATCGCCTCGTCGCCAATAAAGAAGTCAAGGTCCTCAGTCCCGCGCTTCATCGACAAGTGACCCGAGGGACCGGCACCTCCGGTAAGAAACGATGGCTTGTTCGCTACAGCAGGGCGGCCAGAGCCTGAGCCGGCGCCCCCTGCGGCAGCACCTTTTGTCGCAATTGCGGTCGGGAACACGAAAGAGGGGGAATCATTGCCGGCGAAACCTGAGCAACAGAGACAGTGTCAGCTGGGAGAGATCTAGGAGAGTCAGATATGGATACATACCAAGCTTAGAGAACCCCGTGCCGCTGTACAGACATATGACGGTTAGCAATGATCTCTAGGTATTCTTTGTGGATCGCCCGTCAGGAGGCGGGGTTAGTTGCTGGCTGGTCAGCAGCAATATGGTCAACCTACTTGTCCATGACAACGGCGGGAGTTTGGTTGGCCATGTTTGCAGAGCCACCGAGGCGCTCAGCGTTTGGGAGATGCTGTTTTGTTTGCCCAGATACTGAAGGAGGTTGCTTGATCGGGCGGAGTGAACCCAGAATGAAGTGGTAGGTAGTGAGGTTGGTGATTACGTGCCTTGACGGAGCTAGCTTGTGGCCGCCTGTGGTTGTAACCCACAGTTGCGGCTGGCAGTGCAGGTGTCCACTGGCAAGGCTCCAGACTGAAGAAGCCCCGCCCATTACGGCGAGACATTGGCACCACTTGCGCAGCTTCGTGTATGCTGACCTTGGTCAACAGCGGGCCAATCAATCAAACTGCGGAATCTACTCCATCACAATGGATTAACCCTTCCTCGAAATCATTGCCTTGTTTGTTGACTTTTACCATTATACACCCAACATGTAGGTCCTCTCGACAAGTGATTCATTCAGTCTCGAATCGGAAGGCATGGCTCATATTCATTTGTTACAATCCCAAGATTCAAAATGTTTTTGGCCCTCTCTCAAATCCAGGACCCAACCGCAAATCGCTGGGGGCTGGCATCGGTGAACATCTCAGAGGGAAACAACGAACCACTTTCTACACCACCAGCACCTTCCTCAATGACCAGTGAATAGAACACTTTCCGATTCTACTCACTTCCGTACACAAGGATGATTCTGCATTTCCTTCCTTACATTTCTCAAATTGCCGCTTCAATCTCGCTGTGGAGAACAGATCAATTCCGGTTCACCGTATCCTAGTGCAACCCTGGTGATTCTTCATCACTCCCATCTCCAAACCGCCATATTCCCTCTTCTCCTTTGGTCCTCTCGGGCACCCGCCACTCGCTGTCGTTGCTCTCATCTCGGGTCTTTCTGTGCCCTCCTTCGATACTAGCCCGGACATTCGCAACTCTTTTCTCTCTCTATTAGCTCTATTTTCCATCATTTATCCTGTCGTCAGTGCGACTCCTCTCAGCTTATCCAACCCCTTCAAAAACCACCAAATATCTGGTCTGGGGTTTTGGTAGCACTAGAACCTTATCCCACACGATCCTCGACGTATTCTGTTCTTACCCTGGACCTTGCCGAGATTTTTGAGCAAGGCGCTTCCGGGAGGTCACGATTATACATCTTCAGCCATACCCAGTGCTAGAAGTGATTCGAGGCGTCTAGGCGGAGCTGGGTCTGCCTGTTTTGGTTGACTTGGGACGGAAACTTTTTGCGCGGCCCAGCGTTGGATACGGAAATCTCCACGATAATCCTAGATCGTACGATGGAACGCGGTCCAACATATGCCTCGGTCCTCAACGGAGGTATCAGACCTACATACGCATCTGTCCTTCAGAATAACAACTCAGCGTACCCGTCGATCCTTTCGGGAGATAGTACCGTTGACAGGATGCTCAGGCGAGGGAAACAACCCGTTGCCGCGATATTCATCCATGCCGGTGCGGGATTCCACAGCATTGCTAATGAGGGGGTCCATCTTGAAGCCTGCAGCGAGTAAGTTGGCACAAACATATGATCCAGCTTCTGACCAAACATCAAATCCCTAACTTCACTTCGACAGAGCTGCCAGAGTAGGCATGATGTTCCTGAAAAACGGCGCCTCAGCCACTGAAGCTGTGGAAGCTGCCATCAAGTGTTTGGAGGACCAGGAGATCACCAACGCAGGATTTGGGAGCAACCTAAACATCGAAGGGATTGTGGAAGGCGATGCCACGATTGTCGATCATCTGGGAAGAAGCGGTGCTTGTGGGGCTTGTCCTGGTATGTTCTGCGTGTTCTGCGTCTTCACCGATACCGCTCCATCTGCAACATGAAACTTACAAACGGGCATAGGAATCAAAAACCCTATCTCGCTGGCCAAGATGATTCTGGATCACAGTTGCCGACCATTGTCGCTACGCCGGGTCCCACCTAATATTCTCGTGGGTGTAGGGGCCAAAGGATTTGCTGAAGAGCACGGCATGACTTCGACACTTAACGACAACCTGATTTCCAGGAACGCCAAAGAACGCTTTCTTCGCTGGACCGAAGACCTGAAAAAGGCAGAGTCGAGGCTTATCCCGGCCCCTACAGCTTGTGCGTTGGATTCGGCAAGTACCGCGGCGACATTGACGGGCACATGGAACGAGGGCCAGCCCGATTCTCCTCGCCCCTTACGGAATGCCTCGCAGGGGATACCGCAGAACCCCCTTGATTTGGCGGCTCCTGTATTCCAGTTTCCGGGAAGCCACACGTCGGCTAAGCGGCCAAAAAATCTCAGTGATGGACCTATTCCTCGCCCGACTCGCCGTGGTGAGCCCTCGTTTGACGGCCAGAGTCACGATGGGACTGCTATCAATGACGGCGGGCTTCCGAATGCGGTGGTAGCACAGTTACCAGGGGAACCAGTGGAAGCATCCGATCCTGGCCAGGAACTTGGCAACCCGGATGTGTACAAAGAAACCCAAAAGAAGGATAAGGTGACTGACACTGTTGGGGCAGTTGCCATCGATTTGAAGGGCCGTATTGCTGCGGGATCCTCATCGGGAGGTATTGGAATGAAGCACACGGGGCGCATTGGACCAGCGGCTTTGGTAGGAGTTGGAACAGCTGTTATCCCGGAAGACGCCGAGGATCCAGACCGAACTTCAGTGGCGGCCGTCACCAGTGGGACTGGGGAGCATATGGCAACGACGCTTGCCTCTTCCAAGTGTGCGGAGCGACTGTTTTACGGCACCCGCCGGGGCCCCGGTGGACGAAATATCGAGGAGGATGATGAACAGATTCTCCTCGAGTCGTTTATCATGGACGACTTCATGGGCCACCCCGGAGTCAAGCCTTCGCCTACGGCTGGAGCGATTGGCGTCATGGCGGTAAAGAAGGACCGGGGAGGAATCTGGTTCTACTTTGCGCATAATACGGATTCATTTGCGCTGGCTTCCATGTCGACTTTTGACCGCGAGCCGCTCTGTGTCATGTCTCGGCTGGGTAAGGACCGGAGGGTATCACAGGGCGCGCGGAAGATCCGGCTTGATTGAAAGGTCGCGAAGGTGTACCGCATGCTCGGTTTAGTAAAGCTTGAGAGGTCAAATGAGACTCGGGGTACTCGCAAAATTCTGGCGCGAGCGAGGTGAGCCTTGATTTTCTCTCGACGCGTTGGGGCACAAGGAATTTTGGAAAGACATGGTCGCCAACCCGGCAGGGGTTTTCCAGACTGAATGACTGAGCGAGGTTTTGCTTTTAGCCTAGACACGCACGAAACTCATTAGACTTAATCAGTAGGATTCTCACTAAGGAAATACACAAAACATCTCCTAGTTTGCATGAAGCGATGAGACAGAGCCCCGCTAGGTTCGAAATCAAATCCGTTGTGACAGTGAAGGCATCGCTAGAACTCCAGGACTTGCCTGCTACGGAATATCAGCAAGCGAATGCAAAATACAATACAGAGGTTTAAAGAAATATGAACCATTCCAATGCTCCCATAACGCCGCCCATTGCTGATATTCGCTCATTTAAACCCCGCCCGCCGATCTTGAATTCCTATTTTTGGTTTGTCTTTCCAAGCCAGTGAGTGATAATGAAACTTGTAATTTACATGGTAGCAACAACCACCCAACTGTTGTTACCCTTTTCGTAGCCGTCTTCCGTTTTTTCCGAACCACGCAATGTATGAGGCATGTATAAAAGCAGAAAGTACTCTCCAATTGTGTCTTGTTGTGTGATATAGAAGACTTAGGCAACGACCGGTCTGGCCCCATAGTTTCCAAGCTGGAGCTTCGATTTGCAAGTGAGGCACTCCCCTTCCGAAGGGACCTCGCAGAATATGCTCAGGCACACGCTGCACACGAAGCCCGTATCAATCACCCTCCTGTGACAGAAACAGGCGGCGCGGAAATCCACCAGCTCGGCGTTGGGTAAGAGGAACGGGGTGCCGCCCCGGCCGCCTCCCTTCTTCCCGCTAGACTCATTTGGAGAAGTTTCGGAAGCAAATTCGAACGAGGGCGGTAAGCGATTGAGCCCCAACATGAGGTATTGAACGATGCCCTGCGGCTCTTTGGCGCGAATGAAGATCCCCCGCGTGAGGTAGCTAGCTTGCTGGAGGAAGGTCGGGTTCCCGCGTAGACAGAGAGTGTCGATTGGGATCTGGGAGTGGGCGGCTGCGAACACGGCGTTCATGGTTGTTATGTATTGCGCTGGGTTGGAGTCGCTCACCGAGAGGACGACGATTCGAGCGTTTAGACCCGGCAGACCGTCAGTAGAGGTTGCTACCGGGCCGCTGCCAGTAGTAGGGCCGCCGCCGTAGCCGGCTCCCCGGCTGGTGGTCAGAGAGATGGAGGTCTTGTTTATGTGTGTGAGGGCGAGGGTTAGCGCGCCGGAGATTTGGGTTGTCGTGGTGGACTTGATGTCTGCTTCGGTTGTCTCGCTGACAAGCTCGCGGAGGGAGGTGAATACTGAGTGTTTTATCTCGGCGAACTTGGGGAACTCGTTGCCTGTTAGGGGCGGTTGGGCTGCTTCTGCGTTTGTGTTTCGTCGAGGGGGCGTTGGGTATAGCCAGACGGCCCGGTTGCAATGGGCTGCTATTATGGACACCTCGTTCGCGTTGTCGCCTGCCAGGTGGGCGTTGGTGAAGACGAGTGCGTTGGCGACGGCTTGGGTCAGAGTGAGAGTGTTATTCAGAGCTGACCAGGCGCGAGGGTTGGTGTCGATGATGACGCTCAGGAGGGACGGGATCGTGCTCTGCGTCTGTTCGCCCTGGTAGTGTACCGATGCGTCGACGACATCTTGGGGGGTGGGCATGTTGAAAGCAAATTGCTAGACCCTCTGGCCCGCCCGGTTGGACCGCTCCAATGTATGCGATCGTCCTGTCGCGTGGGCTTGGTGTTGCGGTTGTACGAACCTTTTTTTTATTTTTTATATTCGATGTTGCGTGTGATGTATGATGTACTCCAACTTTTGGTTTTGGTATTCGATGTTGGAGGTGATACCTTGTGATGTACTTCCGTATTGGCCGTCTCGATCGGCATTACCGTATCCGTACTGCATAAGGCTTATCGACTTATCAGCACTTGATTGGTTTACATTTTTTCTCCAACTTTCACCATGCGGAGAAGGCGCGGGGGTCCAAGATGGGGGTCTCCAGAAGCCCAGCAGGCCCAGCAAGCCCAGCTCCTAAAAACGGCGCAATTTAGTATATTGTACACAAGGCAACCACACTTCTCAGGTCAAATGCCCCGAACACTGGAACTGCAAATCTCATTGGGAGGTGCGTGCCAATCAGCACCTGTGTGACGTCGGCTCTTTACCGATTGTGGCGGCGCGTTATTCACGTACGTTACGGAGGCCCACGAGGAGGGGTCTAGTGGGCGCCAGGGAAGGCATGTCTAGGCCTCGGACTAAAGAACGGCCCACTTCTTGTCAGACAGCGTTTTTAGCCCTGACGAGTACCTCTAGTGCGGTGGTTCAGTCAAGAGTTCCATCTGATCTCTCCCTTGTCACATATGCACACCAGATCAAAGCTAACCTCTTGGTCAAACATCAGACAAGACCAAAAGTTATCTAACGGGTGTCACGATTCAGCACAGTTCTGGAACACAAAACCATCACGTTACAATCCTTTTTTACTCCCGATCTCGCTCATTGGTTGCCTGTCACGCATTCCGAAAATACCTCTTTTGCTTCTGATCTACCCCGCGAATCTTTTTTCCAACTCCTACTGTCACAGATTGCTATATCTCGCTCTCCCTTCTATTCCATCCCAGTTTCTTCGCTGTACAACTACCTTTATTCTCTCACCCTTGCTCCTATCTACACGGCGACCTTTCAAAATTCGGGACCTTATTCAGAACTAACGTTTCCCCACGCACGCTTTGCGACACGTCTAAACCCAAGAGCATCCGATGGCATCTCCCGCCGACCCCGCGGGCCGAAACCCCCTTACGAGGGAGGACCAAACTCTCCTCGTCCTCGCCCGGCTGATGGAGGGCGGCCAGGAAGACTCGGAGACAGTAACAGATTTAGACCGCCTTACGAAACTCCTGAGCGACGACGTAGAACATGTAAAGGCGGGCGAGCCCTCCATCACGAGCGTTATCGACAGTGACTGTGTCGACACCATTGTATGCTATCTGGACATGAGGCAACCGGAAATCGTTAGGGGACACGCGGCCGTTAGCACATCTGCATATCTCAAAGCCGCTGGGGATGATGGAAATATGAAGCTGGCCGATTTCTT
Organism: Rhypophila decipiens; assembly: GCA_033297075.1. Taxonomy (NCBI): domain Eukaryota; kingdom Fungi; phylum Ascomycota; class Sordariomycetes; order Sordariales; family Naviculisporaceae; genus Rhypophila; species Rhypophila decipiens. The sequence continues at coordinate 79,807 of MU858187.1, forward strand.
TCACGACCACATCCGACGAGGAACATATGACGACTACATCGTCGCCTTTTGCGTCGCGGCTACGATATTTCCCATCGTTCCCGAGCTCACAGCCGACCTGTTCCTGAGCGAAGGCTTTCTTTCCAGTCTAGGCCCACTGATGAGGCGAAAATGGAAGAGCCGGAAAGTCGAGACAGCGTGCCTTGAAATGCTCAACGCAGCCTGCATGCACACGCATTGCAGAGAGGCTGTCCAGAAGTACTGCACAGAGTGGCTGGAGGAGGTGGTTGACCAAGATCCCGAAGATGTCGTCAAGGCAATGTACGCTGCCGATCCCGACGTGCACCTTCAAGAGGGCTCCATCTTGATGAGAAGGCATTCGGAGCAGGTTCAAAATCTTGCTGCCGTGGTCCTGGCCAAACTCAGGGTATGCAACCGCACCTGCACGCCCCCAAGACCTTGTTGTGCCCGTCCCACCACCTCTTGCTGATGATGTCTCGACTGACATCCAGGCTTGAAGGCAGTGCAACCCGTTAAGCCCCCATCCGACTTGTCCGGGCCCCGGATCGAGCAAGCGACAACGAGCATAGAGGACCTCTCCAAGATGTTCACAAACATGCTTCTGAAGGACCCGGAACATTCGGCTAAGCCTTCTATCGAAGGACTGGCCTACGCGACCTTGCAGCCACAAATAAAGGAAGACCTGTCCAAAAACAAAGAGTTCCTGCAAAGTCTGGTCAAAGCGCTACAAGGCGCTCCTCCGAAATCGCCCATGACCTACGGAGCACTTAGCATTTTTCATAACCTCACCGTGTTCCAGCCCGCGCGATCCGACGAGGAAAAGAGAATAGATCAACTCAAGGCGTACGCCAATGCGCTCGGGAAAATAGAACCCAACCCTCTAAACGATCATGATCATGTCCTGGAACGCTGCAAGCGGGTTTTCGAGGCGGGCATCACTCCCGTGCTCATTACACATGGTGTGCAGGGCTCGCTCGCTTCCAAAGCTCTCGTCATATGCATCATATACTCGCTCTCAATGGTGACTGCTTTCAGAGGCCAGCTCGCCCAACAAGGCGCGGTTCGCTTCTTACTCGCCGCCTGGGCTGCCTTACCTGAGACTGAATCCAAGTCTCGTCGAACTGCTGCTCAAGCGCTCGCGCGGATACTGATAAGTACAAATCCAGTGCTCGTGTTTGGTGGCACCCGCCCAATCTCTCAGAGCAATGCTATCAGACCCCTGGCGTCTATTGTCAACCCCGATCCGGACGCCGAGACCCGAGATCTCCTGCCTTCCTTCGAGGCTTTGATGGCACTTACCAACTTGGCGTCAACGGATGACGAGACCCGCGATAACATTGTCCGCGCGGCGTGGCCGGACGTGGAGAATATGCTTCTCAACTCCAACCCGCGCGTCTCAACTGCGGCTGTCGAACTCGTCTGCAATCTTGTCCAGAGTCCCACGCAGGCAGTTGACCTGTTTTGCGAGACCAAGCCTCCACAACACGCCCAAAACAGGATCCGCATCCTTTTAGCACTGGCTGATGCCGAGGATGTTGCCACGCGGTGTGGTGCTGGCGGTGCTCTCGCCACTTTAACTGGTTATGAAGCCGTGGTCCGCGGGATCCTGGCGGAGAAGCGTGGGGTCGAAGTGATTTTGGGATTGTGCCGCGAGGACCGGGAAGATTTGAGACACCGCGGTGCGTTTTGTGTGTGCAATATGATCTCTCAAAACGACGCTGGGCTGGCTAAGCAAGTCAAGGAGAAGATGAAGGCTGCCCAGGCGGTGGAAATCTTGACGGAAAGTGTCAAGAAGAGCCGCTCGGCCGAGGTTGTCGAGATTACGATAGAAGCGCTCAAAGGGCTCATTGATGAGACGTGACCGAACTGTACGATAGACAAATATGCCTACATAATTCATTCAGCTTGCCACCCTACAGTCCATTGTGTTCCATGCCTCTCTATTAAGATCAGTACAGTATGACTGAAGCGCTCTGCTTTTGTTTAGGTACATCTACATAAACTACGAGGTGCGTTTGGTACTGTCAAACGCTGAAAGAAAACAGACGAGAATAGCAAGGGATGTAGATGTAGACACGAGGATAGGTTGACATATGAAAAAGGCAGAGGTAGAGGTGTTATATAAGACAACGAGAGTAATACTGATAAGTGGGTAGTGTACGTGTACATACATGAGCAACATCATTATCAAACATGAGCAAGGCAGGTAGGCCAGTCCTGAAAAGAAAGGAAAACTAATATGTAAAGAGGAACAAAAAAGTAGGCTGTAAAATTATAAACCGGTGAAGCGAATGAAGACAATCAAGCCCCCCCTCTCTCTCCCCCCGCTCTAGTAAAAAACATGACAAACGGAATCAGAAGAAGAAGAGGAAGAAGAATTAGTCCATCCTTCTTCTCCTCCTCCTCCTGAACAACTACCCCATCCCAACATATTATCATCCCCCAAAATCATCGTCATTGTCGCAGTGGTGGTATCTCTCGGCGGCCTAGTAGAAGAAGAAAGACAAACATCATGGTCGTCTGCAACAGGAAATTTTGAAAATGAAGGAGCAAAACGACGCGGCGTAGGGGAATCAGTAAGAAAAGCCAAATCAAAAGAATCAAAACCTCCACCACAACCACAACCACCAACGACATCAAAACAACAAAACGGTGCACCGCCAGCAGCACCAGAGTCCCAAACGCCGTCGCTATAGTGCATCGTGCGAGCAGTGGTATCAGTATAGTTGGCAGCAACGACACAACAAGAAGAACCGGGCAAGAAAGAAGGCCAAGAAGTAGCAGGGGTAGAACTGTGAGTCGATGAACACCCCAGCCCTGCTACCACGGCAACCAAGATCAAGAAAGCAAAAACAGCAACAAGACGCAATAGCCAAAACCCCCAAGGAAGTGGAGTCGCAATTCCACCGCCCCCCTAAAAGCAGTTGAGGCTGCCCTTCTTCTTCTTCTTGGAGATGGTGTTCATGCGCTCCTCCAGGTTGGCCCTGGCGATCTCGGCCTCGCGCCTCTTCTTCTTTTCTTCCTCTACCTGCTGGAGGCTCCACCGGTTGTCCTGCTGCGGCTTCGCCTTCAGCTCCTTGATCTCCTGCTCGAGCTCGCCCGCCCGGCGGCGCCACGCATCGCAGTCGGCTTTCATCTTGTTCTGCTGGTGCTCCAGGTCCGTCAGGGCCTCCTCGAGCGTGGCAGTCAACTGCTTCTCCGCCATGAGGTGCTTCTCGATCAGCTTGATCCGGTGCTCGTGGTCTTCCTGGAGGTGAGACGAGCCCCCGAGGTCCTTGCTGGCGGGACGAGGCGTAGGCGAGGTGGGTGGGCCGCCAGCCGATCCCGAGGGAAGGGGCGGTAGTGGGATCGCCGGCGGGGGCGAGGGAAGGGATGCTACCGAGGCGCTCTTCTTGAGAGGAGAGTTGAATGAGTTGGATCTCTGCGGGCCGTCGTTCGAAAGCGTTGCCTCGTATTTGGTCTGTTGTCCACCGTCAGTCTTCAATTGCAGCTGCCAAACAGCGTCAGTTAGACGTACCTGGAGAGCGCTGTACTCGTCCCGGATAGCATCCAGCTCGGATTGCAGCCTCGCCCTGGCAGCATTTGCCTCTTCCAGCTGGGCATTACGCTCCGTCTGGAGAGTAGACAGCCTGTTGTTTGCGTGCTGTGCCTGGTCAAAGTTGTTTTGCAGTTGGTCTTCAAGCTCCTCGATGAGGCGCGAGTTCTTCTTGTTCTTGGTTTCGAGATCGACCATCTTCCTCTTGACCAAGGTTATCTGCTCCTTGACGGGATACGTCGTCGTCTTGGCCTTCTCGGCGTCAGCTGCGAGCAACTCTGCCAGGGTAGTCTTGACCGTCTCCAGCTCGCGCATAACAGTGTCATTGATGCCCGAGAGCTCTGCGATATGGTCTTCGAGCTCCATCGTCTTGGTTTGTTGCTGGGAAAGAGCCTTTTGATCTGTGATCAGATCCTCGATACGCTCCGTGATCTTTTCGACGCTGACATCCAGACCGAGGGCGAAAGCCACCTGGGTAGCAACCTTCATGAGGTACTCGCGAGCCTCGGTAAGGTCGGATTCCAGCGTCTTGATCTGCTTCGCGTAATCAGATTTGAGCGTAGCAATCTGAGCCTCGTAGTCGTGCTTGTACGATGTTCGCACTTCCTCGAGGTCTCGAGCGTGTTTGGACTCGAGCTCCTGTAGGCTTTCCTGGTGAGCCTTGACCGTCTCCTCGTGCTCGGCAAGTTGGACTTCAAGCTTGGAGAGCATCTCTTTGTGCGCTTCAACTTCGCCATTCGCCTCATCGCGTTCCCGGGTAGCAATGGTAAGCAGAGCTCTGGTAGCAGTATGCTGCTCGTCAGCCTGATGGGCCTTCGCTGTAGCATCATTGATGATCGTCTTATATTCGTCAATCTCGCTTCGCAGGAAGTCGACCAGTTTCTGGTGTTTTTGCTCCACTTCTTTCGCCCGCTCGTCTTCCTCTGGCTGCTTCTGCTTGATGCTCTCGAGCTGAGCCGTGAACGAGGAAACTTGAGCCTCAAGCTCCTCAATGGTCCTCTTCATCTCCTGCTCTGCAACATGCATGTTGTCAACCGCAATCTCGTGCTTGATCTCCCAGCTCTCCAACTCAGTCTGAAGTTGGAGTATCTTCTTCTCCTGAGCCTCGTGTTGCTCTCGAAGATCCTCCTGTGCTCCGTCCCGAAGGGCAGACGAGGTCGCATCCCTCAAGGTCTCGCGCAGTTCGGCTAGCTGAGTCTCGAGTTCCTGTTCACGGGCTGCGTGAAGTTGTTGCAACTCGTTCATCTGCTTCTCGCTGTTCTGGAGCTGCTCTCTCAGGTTTGCCACCACAGCCATGTCCATTGGAGATTGCTTCAAGCTGGACCGCTCTCGAGTGAGTCCCGAAATGATGGCCATCTTGGTTTCCATCTCCTTCTTCGTCGAGGCAACGTCGGCTTCGAGCTCCTGGATTCTTTCGGAGCGAGCATGCAGCTCGTGCATGGCAGCATTCAGGTTTAGTTCGAAATTCTGCATGACATCGGGCTGGTCCTCGAAATTCTCGGCGGCAATATTACGAAGCGAGGCGAACGATCGGTGGGCTCGATCGATGATCATGACGTTCTGGCTTGATTTGCGTCGTATGACAGGAGTGCTGGTTCTCGGCGACGAGACCTCGGTGTTTGCCGCCTGAGCTTTGGCGACTTCGGTCTTGAGTTCCTCCACCATGTCGAGCGTCTCCTGGTGCCTCTCTTCCAGTTGCGCGTATCGTCGGGCGAGTTCCCTTTCGGCAGTTTCCTTCTCAGCAGCGATAGATTTGAGCTTCTCGAGCTCCACTGCAACCACGTCGCCATTGGCATGGTCGTCCCCTAAGCCAGACTTGGGAATCGCAGTCTCAGCGTCAGAAGCTTCGTGGATAGTGGCCGGAGAGTCCATTGCCGATGACAGCTCGGAAGAAAGTGATCGCGCCGAGAACTGCGTACCGTCCTTGGTCAAGCTTGATCTTGCGTCGGAAAAGAAGGAAGGCGGCCTGGTTTGCGTCGGCGAAGTGACGGAGAGCATGGAATCCCTCTGGGGGTTCGGGTGCCGCGATTCATCCACTGCGTCCTGGAGCTCGGCCATAACTCGGAGGGCTTCTTGGTACTTCTCATGGAGCAGACCATATTCTTGCACTGTGCTCTCGTGTTCGACACGCAGGTCGAAAAGTTCCTGACTGACCGTTTCGAGCTTGTCGGCGACAAACTTGGACTGCGCAGGGCTCGTGGGATACTCATCGGCACCGTTGTTCTCCGCCAGCAGAGTCCGAGATGCCTTGGGTGTGGGGCCTCTCGCCGGTTGGCCGTCACCATCAAGCGTCAATTCAGAGGCCTCCTCGCCCATCTCCTCCTCGATGCTTTCGGGAATCACATCTTCTAGGTTACTATGACGACTCGCATGACTTTGACTTCGAGAGTGGTCCAAGATGTTACGGCTGGCGGTCCTTCGGTGGCCTGCGCCATTACCTAGCTCGGGCTCTGGCTCGGCAGCCGGCGCTGTGTCCTGCTGTTGGATATGGTCAAGCTCGTAGAGAAGGGAGTCAAGTTTACCGAGACTTCGTTGTCGCTCAACTACCTGTTCCAACCTGTCAATCTCGCGTTGCATCAGCTCCATGTCTTGGTCAGCCTCGGCGAGACGCTCTTCAAGCGTGGAAATGTAGGTTTCGCAGGCCGCCTCATTTTCACGGACACGGCCAATCTCCTTGCGCAGCTCAACAATGATCATGGCATTCTTCTCTTCGCCCGAGGTATGGCCATCAAGTTTGGCCTCGAGATCATGCAGGTAGTTCTCTGTGCTTGCCTCGCGATCGACCAATTTTTGAAGTCGGGCCTGAAGCTGGGCGTTCATGGTCTCGGCGTATGCGCACTTGGTCTCCTTTTCGAGGAGTGATGTCTCGGTGTTGGACAAGGTGGCCCTGGTGCTGGCGAGAGATTGCTCAAGCGACTCAATGGTCTTCTCGTACTCTAAAAAGAGCTGGTCGACCGCCTGGGCAAAGCTGTGTGAGCGATTCAGTCGTTCTGTGGCGACGTCTCCGAGGGCACCCTCGAGCTGCTCATTCTCAGCAGATTCATTGTCGCGAGCTTTGGCCAGCTCGGCTATTAGCCTTGCATGCCGTTGCGACAGCGCCGTGTAATTTTCTTGGACATCGAGAAGCTGGTTCTGGAGCTCGACTTCCCGCTCGTTCTGCCGCTCGGACCTCTCGCCGGTGGCCAGGTTTCGTCGCTCACCCCCGCCTCGTTCCGCACTCCGAATCTGCTCTCGTAAGAATGCGACCTCGGCTTTCAAGCGGTCGATCAACGCCTGTTTGTCTCTCTCCTCCACTTGCTGGATTCTGGGCTTGCTCTGGATCGCTCGGGCCCTCTGGGCATATTGCACCGTATTGAGAGTCTCGCTAAGATGGAATTCCGCGGGTGTCACACACGCAATCATGTAAGTGATGGCGTTTCCTCCCAGGGAATCCTGCAGCAATCGGGTAAGCTTCGAGTCCCGGTACGACACATGAGCGCCGGCTTGACGTGATGACAGCTGCGAGATGACTTTGCCCAATGCCGCCAGTCCTGCATTGATAGAGATACCCTCCTTCGCTCGCTCACCCTGAGCACCGGTATTCTTGAGACGTTCGCTGCCGGCTAAATCAACAAAGTGCATTTTGCTGTCGGTGGTGACCCAAGTCTCAGCGCCGGTCATGGCCTCCAAGGGCACCGAAAATCGTTTCTCGGCGCCTTGCGCAACCTGCAGCTTGTTCTTCCGCTGCACGAGATTTAAGCTAAAGACTGCATGTGAGCGCGAGGACCTCGCGTTTATTGCTGTCGCGTCTGTCTGTCGAAGGGTCGAACCCTGGTTCAAGGCATTCATCAAATCTTCCACCGAGTTGATTTCGACTTGGTGCAATCCCGTAAGAATGATATTTCCCTTCACGTCCTCCCTGATCGTAACAGCGCCTCGCTCGGCTGTGGGTATGTTTTCCGGGAGCAACAAATCGCGCAAGGTTTCGTTGTAAATCTCGACGTAGGTGGCTCGCAGAGTCCAGTTCTTCTCGGTACGGGATAGGTTGGGTGCTGCTTGCGAATAACGGGCAGGGGCGCGAAGCTGGGACATGGAGCTCCGATTTGGATTTCCTTTCGGGCCGTCCAGCTTCTCGAAGAGCGCCGTTGCTGCGCGGGGGATGACACCTAGAAAATCGGTCAATCTCAAACAGTTCCAACATGCCCATGTCTCTACAGGAAAAAGCGCGGCTCACCCATCATTTCAAGATCATCCTGCTCCAAAGGACCCGAGGTCCCCATAGTATATGACTTGCCAGCACCAGACTGGCCGTACGCCAAAAGCGAAACATTGTAACCTTGGGTGAAAGCGTTTACGCAGTCGCTGAGGTATTCCCAAATGCCTTCCTGGTTGATGTCCTCTGAGAAAACACGGTCGAAGACGAAGAGCTTGCGACCCTGTGGTGAGTCGATTGCCAGGCTCGTAGCTGACTGTACTTGGACTATTGGCCGCTGGAATCGTTGCGGGATGAGGTCGAAGCCTGGATCGGTAGGTTTGAGAGGCGGTCGGACGCGAATAGCTGCACAATATTATTTTCGTTAGTTACGCCGCGTCTCTATGCAATTTTGACGCCATGTAGTAACACGCGAAATGGGAAGCACAAAGAGACGCTGAATGACAGCACCGAAGCACAGCATTGTCTGCTCTTTGAGTTCTTGGGAACGCGTCGTGCGCTTCCAAAAGGTACGGCAAATGTAACTTGGCGCTCAGCACAAAGGAAACTTACCAACTCGCACCGACGTCTTTCCATCCTCATCAGATGCTCTGCTTCCACCACCAGCCTTGCTTGTCGTGCTCAGTCGGCTATTGCTTCGGGGCGCTGGTCGGACCATTGCGCTCATGGGCCGTTGCGGGAGTGTACCCGGCGATGATGGAGGTGAACCCGTCATTCCGGACGGTGCCTGGGATGCAGGTACTTGTATATTATTATGTCTCCACGAGATTCGCGCGGAACTCGTTTAGGCTCCACGGTGCGGACGGTCGGGACGAACCACTAAGGTGCGCGCAGTGGGCACTCCTTGCCACTACTGAGGGTGTGGTAAAATGACGGCACAGTTGGCACAGTGGAGCAAATCGCTGACTGTCGTTCGCTGGCGCTGACACTCACTGGCTGCTGGGATTCGGGAATTCGAGTTGATGGTTTGCTGGATCGCAAGATAGCTGCAATTGCTAAAATCGGCTGTCTGGGAAGTGCAACAAGGCAGAATTCAACAGCAATATAACCCCGCGAGGCAGGGTTTATGCTTCGGCTCCCAACGTCGTCATCTGTTCCGCCGAACGAGTTTCTGTTGTCGACTGGTTTGCGCCGGAAAAGAGAAATATCTCTAGATTTTTTTAGGAGGGGAGGGAAGGAGGAGAGGTCGAAAGAGTAGGTAGGTTCTGGCCGAAGGAGAACGTTTGCAAAGCCCCTTGTTTTGGCGACAAGGGTTGCAAATTAGCAGCGCGAAGGCCGGCGCTGCTGATTGGGACAAGCCGATAATTGGGGCGCGCGAACTTGAAGCAAGAGCAACACCGGGAGTTTGCTGGGGTCCCTGTTATAATCCTAGGCTGGCAACGAGACGCCCCTGTTGTTGTTCACATTGAGCGATGGCAACCAAGGTGGTGAGAAGCAAGCTTTCCAACGACGATGCAAAACAAAACCGAAGAAGACGACTGGGAGGTTGAATGATCCTGGGCGTGACTGCGTGGAAAGAAGTGATGAGATGAGCAGGGGCCAATTTGAGTTCGAGTCCTGAGTCGAGTAGGATACGGAGACTTGACTAAGTACGGACAACTAAAACGCAGTTGATGACCCCCAAACTCACAGAAATCAGAGTGAGGCGCAAAAGAAAAGAAAAAGGAGCGCTGCGGATGCTGAAGATGCTGATAACATTTCTTTTCCTGTCCTGTCCTACTCCGTACACTGCGAATAATGGGACAGTACCGACGGAGGTCAAGTTTTACAATACAGACTACCAATACAGAGTTCTTTTCCAAGTTGCGTATTCTGTAGCCATCCAGCTTCCCAGGAGACCACAGCCAAGAAGAAAAGGGAAAGACTGCAGGGCGATCGAAAATTACAACTGGAGCTCGCTGCAAGTGTCGAAGTCAAGGTCGGTCCTCCTGTTGCATGCACCCAATCCGGCGAAGTAGCATTCTCCTTTTTGTCGACAACCCTTGAGCGAGGTCTTTTTATTCTTTTGGTGAACGAGGGATGCTGTACAGAGTATCAAGCTCGGTCCATACATGGCGCAAACTCCTGCCCCCGTGCACCGTCTGTCTTCCTCGTCCTTGTCCCGTCGGCTTCCAACACACTGTGGGGTGCAGTCAGGCGAGAACTCAGTCCGAAAGAACAATGTGACTGGACGGCCCCAAGCTCGCGACTTCAGATGAAAATTTCGTCTCTGAGCTGATGAGACTCCAGGTCGAGAAAACAACCCCCGAGCCACCACTTTGCTTTTCTTGATCAAGACTTTGCATATTCCATTTGTGGTTAATAAGGGGCTCGTGAAAGCATACCGCTCGTAGGCGAGTGGGAGTCTGCAGTGCGGGAGGCACAACCAATGCGAGGCTTCGCACCAATGTCAGGAACGCGGTTGTCAATCGTCCAATCAGGTCAGTGTTGTGGATATGTATCTGCAGTTGTCCACCCTCCATTATTCTTCTTAACATACAGGATTTCAGGAGGGGGTCTGGCCCCTTTTCGCTGTCGCCATTGGCCGAACAAACGGAGAGGTTAAAGGTTCGCTTCCGGTATTTTGACGGCCCCCCCTCAAGTAATTTAACGGACTTTAACCTGATCCAGAAGGGCCCACCGACCCAAATTTTACGTGCGGCCACCCCTAACCAAGGGCTAGTAAACAAATGCTAGTAGTTAATAATAATATATGAAGTTATTAAATAAATATATTCTAAATATTTAATTAAACTTATTTAATTTACTTAAAAATACTATTTTTTCAATTAAATACGATTAAATATAAATAACTAATATATATAGTTAAAAAACTCTATAATGAAATTATATAATAAACTTACTATATTATATTATTATTAACTATTGTACTAGCTAGAAAGAAAGAATATTTTAAGAGTTATTTATTATATTCTATTCCCCATTAACTACTTATTAGATATTCTAAGAGCCTATCTATAGTAAAGGAAATTATTAAAAGTACTAAAAGGGCTATTAAGAGTGCTAAAAAGGTATATAGTAATACCCAATATAATATTAAAGTATAATATATTATTAACTAAGTAGTAGTAGTGTCACGGCGAGCCGTGATAACACAAGCGATAGTGCCCTATTAAAACTGCTATATAATGTGACGATTTGGGAATCTAGAACCACACCACTAGGCCAAACCTCCTTAAAAAGGATGTCAAATTCTAAGCTGCAAGCCAGCCTTAGAATTGTGTGAGGATCGTATAGAGGAACAACCACCCTATACACCCTCATACGTACTATACATACCATTTACTTGATTGGATCTTCCAATCAAGTCTAGTTGCTCTTTTGGGCTATGTTACGTAGTGGTGTGGTATGTCACGATCGTTACATATTATAAATAAACTTATTAATAAAGTTCTAAATATATAAAAAAAGACTATAAAGTTAGAGATTAAATAAAAATTTAGAAAGTTCTTTCTCTACTATAAGAGTTATATTAGTTACTTTATATATTTTATATATGTTAATAGTAAATTAGTATTTAATAACTTTATTAAATTAGAAAGAGAACTTAAATATATTAGTAATTAGTAGTAATAGTAGTAATAACTTTATATAATATAATATTAGTAATAATATAAGGGTATACTAGTGTATTTACTTACTAGCCCTTAGTTAGGGGTAGTTGCCTATAAAACTTATGTAGATAGGCCCTTCTAGATCGGGTTAGAGTCCGTTAAATTACCTAAGGGAGCCGTTAAAATACCAGAAGTGTAAAGCTTCATACCACTAACATATTTTGGTGAGCACACCGCAGAATCGTGTTAAGGGCGTCTTCCTCTCACTTCCCTTTCTCGCACCAACAGCCCTGCTGATCAGGCTATGAAGTGTGAAGAAAAAGGAACGGTGTCTATCCTAAAACGCCGTCTCATCCGTCTTGAAGAAGTCTTCTAAGTTCTAACCCGTCTGGTCTATCTCGTCTGCAGCTATCTCTCAAACAAGACATCCATCTGCCTTCTATTGAAAGTTCTATCCTTCCACAATATTCTCCACCAGCAAAAAGAAGGATGATGAGACACGCATAGCATGTCCGACTGACCCATCCTTGCTCGACTGACATCGAGATCGTGGGATTGAGGAACGATCAGGGTAGATACTTAAAGCTTCGGCATTACCCTCGACGGACCGGCATGGCTTGAACAACATTTGATGCTTTAGGTCCCGGGCTCAACCTTGTCAAGCTTTTGAACCTTTTGACTTTGTTACTGCAAAGGTATCGCATCTCTATGTGATCATTAACATGTTTCTCCCGAACAGTCGGTCCCCCTTCGACCGCAATACGGTTTCGAGCGTGGCTGTGGTACAAGGCACATGAGTATGGCATTCATTTGAGTTCGAATTCGGTGCTACACAACTACACAACTCGCAAAGCTCGGATCCAGACCGTCTGGATCTCGGTCATAGAGATGAATTCAATGCCTTGGTTCGAGGACGCAATGTAAAAGGAGAACAAAAGCGTCCGTTCCGTGTTTGAATATCTCTGGTCCGGCCGCGCCTGCCTATTCCTCATGCACAGAACATGATGGAGATACCCCAGAGTCAACGCCCTCACTGACGGCAATGGTTCTCGAACATCTGGATTGCGGGGAAACACAGGACATTAATAATGATTACCAGCCGTTTGAGGGGCCCGTGAATCTCTGCGCGCCGGTGTTGCAACGGCCAGGAAGGCGGGACCAAAGTTTGTACTCTCCGGACAGTACTTCGGTGTCACAACATCTTGAACGCCGAAATGGCAGACGCACGCCTTGACCTTTTTCCATGAATATCCTCAAGCCTGTTTTTGTTCAACACAGTATGAGCCGTCTGTCATGCACAATACCCATACATAACGGTATCCTATATCGATCTGTTGTTCCGTGTCGGTGCCACAAACACGCGGCACTTGAACGAATCCTCCGGATCCATGCCGTTGATCCCCGGGGCCTGGATCTCATTAATAACTTGCGACTCGAGAGCTGTGAAGCATCGACTCAGATCACTGGCCAGAATGAGTCTGAAGTTGTAGCAAGCCAGGATTACGCTTGATAGGTTCGGCAGGTAAACTGCGAGGGAACAGAAGAATAGTTCATGGTAACGCAGGACGAACTGCTGCTCAACCAGATCCTGGACAGATGATGCACTGGCAACTGCAACGGTAACGATGAATTTAAACACACTCTTTGTGGTCGAATAGGTAGCTCTCCAACCAGTGACCAGCGTGCAAGCAGGGTCCTTCAAGGCATGCAAGAGGTCAGTGTGGTTTATTTATCTCCCCGCAGGTGTATCACAAACGACGACGGACGGGCAGATCACTGCTCACATCATCACCTTGATAGTACCCAGCTGAACCTGAGAAGCGTCTGTCGTCCATCACCTCCACTTGGCAAACCTAGCTCTGTAACTTCTGCAACCACCCAAGGAGACGACAACTACTCGGCATCTATAGTATTCAGTTCCCCCATGGCCGTAGGTTAGCCATGGCATATACATAGAGGCCTCTGTACATATTCCACTTGACATGAAGCAGTATGCACATCCCATCTCACCAATAATTAATAAGCACAATTAGGGGTACACATTCCCTCTGCGGACTCACGGAGTTTTTCCTCCCATCAATCTTCATCCAAGACTGCCATCGTGGCACGGACCCCTTCACGCCCATCGAGCTTCCCAAAGAAGCCATGAGCGAGAATGTTTTGCTTGCGAAACTGCAACTGTGCAACACCACTTCAGAATGTCTTCTGCAAGAGACCCACCATGGACGACCGTGCGCGAGCACCTCCACCCAATCTGTGAGACTTGACTTGAGCCACCCTTCACGAAAGGGTGAACGGGCTGTGCGCCATGGCCTGATGTTTGCGGCGGGCTAGCACGTGCGGATCAATTGCCCCGAGAAAAACGAAAAGAAAAGGAAGGGAAGAAGATCAATTCCGGAACGGCCGGGTCCATGTTTCTCCAAAGGTCGAAACAAGACGGTGAAGTGTGTGTTTGTGCGAGGCTGCCCGTGTGGGCAAGAGAGACAAGTCGATTGATGATGAAACAAGAAGAAGATGCATGGGCATAGAAGATGAATGGAAATAAGGATCGTCGAGAAGTACGGATAGACGAAAACACATTCGTTCTTCAGTCTCGCGGAAGCACCCCATGGTGTGCCATCGTGAACCCGGGCCGATCCGGGTGTGTGGAGCACATTGAAAAAGAAGGTTTCGGGGACCAATCCAGATTAGTCACGTGAGCCGTGTCTTGTTCGCGCCTTGCAACGCGTCTCCTTTCCACGGTTTCGTACCAGCATCCTGGATGTGCAATTCCCAACTCCATGCGACGTCATGACCGGAAGTGCGCACTCGAAGCAACGCAACTACGGATACCACAGATGAGACCCAATTGCTCTAGACAGGCAACCCCGTGTTGACAAAAATCGTTCAATTTTAAACCCCGTATTTAAACTCAGGCAACCCAAATAAACATGACCTTCGAGGTTATCTCGCTCTTATCAAGCCCCGATCGAGGGTCTCCGCCGCCCCCGCCGCCTGCCGCTGCGAGACCTCGGAAATCAACCTCACCGGTCGAGAGAAGGGCAATTCCTGCGTACGATGCTTTGGATTCCGACGACCCTTTCGACCAAGATGTCCAAGTTGCCCAAGATGACAACGCCATAGCCCAGCACACGAAGCAGCCTTCATTTGCCGCCTTCAGGACCCTGTCCAGGAAACAAGTCGTCACAATCCCTGCCTCTGACGATATTTGGTCTCTAGATGATGATGACTTTCTCAAATCACCCTCACCAAAACGCCAGCGTCTGTCAACCGACGGGTCCAATTTGACGAGACGTACGGCCATCGGGGCTAAGCCAACAACTGGTTCAAGACGTTGGAGCCCGTCCGTTGATCAGTTAGATTTCACCAGTCCCGTCCGCGAAAGCACGAAGCCTACCAATCAAAGGACTCCCGCCTTCCCAGACGACGATGACGACGACCCGTTTGCATCTCCCTCTCCTCTCAGAGAGACACCGATCGATCTTACAGCCCCTGCCGCACGTTCCTCAATAATCCCTGCGATTAATCTGGACGGCGAGAGTGACGACGGTCTGTTTGTCTCAAACGATACCCCTAAGAGAAAAGATCGAAAACAAAAGGCGCCTGGTCTGGCAGTGCCGTGGGATCCCATTTCAAGCTCCGCGCCTCCTCCGACAGCACCCCGCAACCTGGTAGTACAACCAGCGAGGCATATGCAAAGAAGCGTCTCGGAGATCATCACTCTGGATGATTCAGATGATGACAATTTTGCTACCAGGATAGAGTCTTCCGAGGACGAGTTTCCTGACATTGGCAAACTGGATGCATCAAATCGCTTGTCCAGAATTCCTCGAGGAAAACAGCCGGCACGTCTCCGAACGCTAGGGGCGACGAAACCGAAAGTTGCGCGAAAGCCGGCGAGGAAGACTGCCGAAGAAGTGGCCAAGGAAAGGGAGGAAAAGGTAGCCGCGCGGGAGGCAGAGCGTGAGCGCAAGAGGCAAGAGGCAAAACAGGCCAAGGAAGACAAGGCACTGGAGAAGCAAATGGCAGCGGCTCTCGCAGAGGTCAACAAGGTGCGGACCGACAAGAAAGTCTCGACGCCAGAGATGATCGTCCAACTCCCAGACACTTTACCCGCCTCGCAGAAACTGCAAGCGGAAACGCTGCTCAAGGACTTGGACGTACAGGCTGAGTCATGGCGGTGCCCTATAGAAAACGTGGTGAAATGGAAACGAAAGGTGCGCTCCCGATTCAACGAAGAGCTCGGTCACTGGGAGCCGATCTCCATGAGGATCGAAGAAGAAAAATACGCCATGGTGATCATGCCCTTTGGCGAGTTCGTCCGGCGTGTCCTGGCCACCGACAATTCCGATGCCCTAGAATCCCACGTCTTGTTGATGCAGCGAGCATTTCCAGACCACACCATCATCTACCTCATCGAAGCCCTCGACACCTGGATGCGCAAGAACCGCAACCTCCGCAACCGGCAATACGTCTCGGCCGTCCTAGGTGACCAGCCACCACCTAGCACCCAGGCACGGCGACGTAAGAACAATGAACCGACAGAGTACGTCGACGAGGACAAGATCGAAGATGCCCTCCTCCAACTTCAAGTCCTACACGGGGTCTTGATCCACCATACCAACGCAGAGATAGAAACAGCCCAGTGGATCGCCATTTTTACCCAGCACATCAGTACCGTACCATACAGACGACAGAAGGAAGAGAGCAACGCAGCAGGCGCAGGATTCTGCATGGAGACTGGCCAGGTCAGGACGGGCGACGGCGCCAAGGATACGTATATCCGCATGTTGCAGGAGATTGGCCGCGTGACGGCCCCGGTTGCGTATGGGATCGCGGCCGAGTTTGGTTCCGTGCCGGAGCTAGTGAGGGGCCTGGAGGAAAGTGGCCCGCTGACGCTGGAGGGCGTCAAGAAGAGTGCAAATAGAGATGGGGCCCTTACCGATCGGTCTGTTGGGCAGGCTATGAGCAAGAGGATTTACAAGATTTTTACGGGGAAAGATGCCACAAGCACTGAAATATGAGAGCTAAAGGAGACGAGCAGAGGCGTTTGTATATCTTTTTCTTTATTTCTTATGCCAGGTTGCATTGATACCCTTGGGAAGAAGAGGGCCTACTAATTTACTTTCTTCATCTTTCATACCAGCTTGTCCAGATGCCTAGGTCTTTATATATAAGCGTGAAGTGCGCCTCTGTTACCTGGCCTTAAGTTATGGTATGCCCGAATTGCATGGTTCTTCTTTTCCATTGACGCAATACTCATGTAAAGAGATTAGAAACCCCCGAGTGAACTAATCATTCATCTCGGAATGAAGTGACTGGTGGGCCAAAAGGCAGCAGGGACCATTTACGTCGAGATTTGAGGTTTGTTCGCACCCGGAGGATATCATTAAACTTAGTCAACCATATCCATTCTTGCAGATAGATAAAGTACTAGGTACATGGCCATTGTCCTCTTTTGTCCTCTCTTTCTCTGTCCCAGTTGGTGATGACCAACATAGAGAAAAGGCCAACCAACCAGCATGCTTCCTCACTCAGCCTGGCATTTTGCCTTGCATGTCCCTCCTCATGTTGTGAAATTTTTTCCATGAGAATCAACTCATCCCATCGATCATAATAGAAACGACCAGTATAGAGAAATGAAAAAGAAAAGAGAAAAAGAAACATAACGAAAACAATTAAAGAAAGGGTGGTATAACAACATTGCCCCAACCAACACATACAACGCGCCGCTTTACACAGAATTCCCAAAAAAACTTAAACTAAGCAAACTGAATACCTCCATTTATTTCTTGCCCTTGGCTTCGTGAACGATCTTGATGATCTTCTCCACGACAGAAGGGTCGGAAAGCTGGTCGAAGAATTAGTGTCAGTTACAACTGCCAATATGACAAAAGTACTCTCAAAGGGAAAACTTACCGTAGAGATATCTCCCAGCTGGTCCTCCTCACCGGCCAGGATCTTTCTCAAGATTCTTCTCATGATCTTGCCGCTGCGGGTCTTGGGCAGATCCGGGACGATGTACACCGCCTTGGGCGCCGCGAAGGGTCCGATGCTCTTCCGCACCTGGAGGATAAACTCTTTCCTCAGGGCCTCGGTGGGATCATCGCCGTTCTTGAGCGACACGAAGGCGTTAACAGCTTGCCCCGTAAGCTCGTCAGCAACGCCTACGACGGCCGCCTCGGCAATGGCATGATGCTCGATCAATGCTGCCTCGATCTCGGCCGTAGACAGGCGGTGACCGCTGACGTTTACTACGTCGTCAACGCGTCCGCGGATCCAGTAGAATCCTTCGTGATCACGGCCTGCACCGTCGCCCGTGAACTGTCAAGGTAGGATATTAGCATTAACGGTGCTTGTTGAAATCTGAGGATTGGTTGGAAGTACTCACATAATAGCCCTTGTATACGTTGAGATATGTGTCCATGTACCGCTTATGGGCGCCATAGACGGTCCGGGCCATGCTGGGCCATGGCTGCTTGAAGGCAAGGACACCCTCCACGTCGTTTCCGTGGATCTCCTCGCCGGAGACGGGATCAATGATGGCAGGCTCGATTCCGAAGAAGGGAAGCGAGGCTGAGCCGGGCTTGGTAGGTGTCACACCAGCAAGAGGGGTAATAACATTGGACCCAGTCTCGGTCTGCCAGTAGGTGTCCACGACCTGTGATTCCTCCTTGCCCACGACCTCGAAATACCACTTCCAGATCTCGGCGGCGATCGGCTCACCGACGGAACCGAGGACTCTGAGATGCTTCATTTCATTCTTGACGTACTGGTCGCCGGCCCGCTTGAGCAATCGGAGGGCTGTAGGGGCAACGTAGAACTGAGTGACCTTGTGCTTGTCAATGATATCCCAGTAACGGGAGAAATTGGGGTACGCGGGTGTGCCTTCGAAGACTACCGTCGACACACCGAGGAGGAGAGGCGCGTAGACGACATAGGTGTGACCTGTGATCCAGCCGACATCTCCTCCGCAGAAGTACCTGTCGCCGTCGTGGATGTCGAAAACATACTTGCCGGTCATGGCAGCTCCCAAGAGGTATCCACCCGTGGTGTGCATCACACCCTTGGGCTTTCCCGTTGAGCCGGAAGTGTAGAGGAGGAAGAGCGGATCTTCCGAGTTCATGGGCTCAGGG
Source organism: Rhypophila decipiens (assembly GCA_033297075.1). NCBI lineage: Eukaryota > Fungi > Ascomycota > Sordariomycetes > Sordariales > Naviculisporaceae > Rhypophila > Rhypophila decipiens. The sequence continues at coordinate 98,224 of MU858187.1, forward strand.
GCGATGTAGGCGGGCCACTTGTCGACCTCCTCGTGCCACCAGAGATCACGGCCCGGGGTCCAGGGGATCTCGGCGCCGGTGCGCTTGTAGACAAGGACGCCGGTGACGTCAGGGCACTGCTTGAGAGCGTCATCGACGATCTTTTTGGTTCCGATCAGCTTGCCACCACGCTTGCCCTCGTCTGTGGTGATGACGACTTTGCTGTTGGCGTCGATGACACGATCGCGCAGAGAGTCGGCAGAGAAGCCAGCAAACACGACTGAGTGGACAGCGCCAATTCTGGAGCAGGCGAGGAAGGCGATGAGGGCCTCGGGGATCATGGGCAGGTAGATAGCCACTGTGTCACCCTTCCGGACGCCCATCTGCTTCAGGACGTAGGCGGTCTTGGAGACCTGGCGGAGGAGCTCGCCATAGGTGACGTTCCGGCCCTCATTTGGCTCGTCGGCCTCGTAGATGATGGCCACCTTGTTGGGGTCCTTGAAGGCATGTCTGTCGACACAGTTGAATGAGGCATTGAGTTCTCCCTCCAAGAACCAAGCAATGTCACCGCCGGCTAGCGAGCCGTTGTGGACCGTCTGAAAGTCTTTGGACCAAGTCAACAGGTCGCGGGCCATGCGGCCCCAAAACTGGGCGGGTTGAGTGATGGACTCCTTGTAGAGCTGCTGATACTCCTCGAGACCTGCATGAATGTGCGTCAGCCCAGACCGATTTCCCGGGGTGTTGCAAGGCTCTCGGCAGTGCGGGGAGCGGGGGGGATTTGGGGAACTTGGGGTGGCTTACTGCTAAGATGAGGCTTGCTTGGGTGCTCTGTCACAATGCGGGTTAGCTTCGGTTCTCTTGTCTGTGCCTTCCTTTCGTCCATGTGGACCCGCTACAAATACCACCCAAAACTCCCTCCAACCCATGTCACCAAGCAGTTGTTCGGGGAAAGGTATGACATACTGGCCAGCATCTTCTCGGGGGGGTCTGAAAGAGAGAGGATTTTTGTTAGCTATCTGTTCCGCATCCGGCTTGTTACCTAAATCGAGGAGCGCATTGCTGTCGAATGCCATCATCAATTGACTTACGAAAGGTATCTACTTCGTGGGCCTCGGCCACGACCGGGACCTTGGGGGCATCTCCAGCCATGTTGTGTTGTTGTGTGGTTATAGCGGGGTAATACTGTCAGAGAGCTGTGTGCTGTCTATAGCGGGGTTTGTGGTCGTTGGTAATTGATACGGATATTGAAGTTGGTATTGGAAAGTTTCGACGCGAGTTCGAATCACAAGAAGCAATACACAGGAAAACGATCAACAAAAGTGAAGAACACCTGCTGCAGTTGAGATGGGAAGAAAGGAGAGGAGAGGACAGAGAGGAAGAGTGGAGAGGTTGAGTAGGTAGGTACCAAAGAGAGAAAGAGAGAGGACGGGTTGACTTGAGGACTTATTTATTATCAGGAAAACCGGTCGGGGTGAAGCGTCTTTGTATTGTGGCAGAATCAAACGAGCATATCCGCCGTGATCGAGACGGCATCCATGCAACTTGCGGTTGAAAGGTGGGCTGCGTGGACTGCAAGGGCTCCGACCGGACAGGTACAGGTTGTACAGGTACAGGATCCAGCATAGTCATCAATCAGTGTGGGTTCAGGTGTCCATCCTTCCGCCCGGTGAATGCTAGGAACCCCTCGTGGCATGCCAGCCAGGAGGCCAGCATCCCGAGAGACTTGTCGAAAAAGTCGCCATCGCTGCCGCAGCTGCTGTGGTGATGACATACTACCTAATCCCCTGGCAACTTCGGACTCTTGGGATGGGCGTTAGTAGTGTAGCTCCGTGTTGTTGACCTATGAGCTGAAAAGCCAAGGCTTGGAGAGCCTCCTGGGTTCTGCATCAAGGCTATATTTCCTTGATTTAAGGATACAGAGGGTTGAGCAGCGTGATCACTGCCCAAACAGCCAAACTAACCGATATGAAGAGAAAGGCATATAAGCGTGTGCTAACGCATGGCGGTTCAAGTGTCGAGCACAACGTCAACACGCCGTGTATGAACAGCCAACGTGAACACTCCATGTCTGCTCTTCGGTAGGTACGGAATCTGGAGAGTGAGTGCCCGGGGAACGGATAGGCAATGAAAATTGACCCCTCCTCCGGAGACGGAAGGCCCACCCATATCATGGTGGGGAAACCCTACTCGCGCAATACGGGCCCTTGCCGTAGTGTAGTGTACTTTGAGATCTGAAATGTGGTTTTAAGTCTACAACTTAATCCATCGGTGACCCTGCTACTCTCACTTTGTTGAGCCCCGCCGTAATGTCCAGAATATTTCCCCAGAATGCATATCACAGCTTAACAAAGGAGGAGACAGCGCCCGAACCGGGACGAGTACATACGAGGACAAGGCTGCTGTGGATCGGGAGGAGCAAAATCTTGGGACGCAAAGAGTCTGCCTTCATCTCTTCCCCTTTTCCATCTTTCCTTCCTCCATCTCTCTCTCTCTCTCTCTCTCTTTCTTTGTCTCTCCTCTTTGCGTGAATGATCATACAGGCATCCAATATCTGTTTATCTTTGGCAAAATAGGTGTCCCGACCACCTGGAGTGGTCCCCGATGGAATAGAAAAGAAAGCGACAGTAGAGGTAAAGCAATTTAGGATGCACACATTGATGTCGGTTCAGCTTGGCTCAACTGGCTAATACTGAAAACCATGCACCGGTTGACGGCACGAACGGGAGACCTACGGCAGCCCCAAAGCTTGAATTGAATTGGATGGGACTTGACGATAGCAATAATGCGCCGGCATGAGCCATATAATTTTTGTACGTAAGGAGTCCAACGGCCTCTCGGTGATGTGGATTGCTGGCACCGGCTTTAAGGTGCTCGGTGGTACAATAGCTCTTGGTTGCCCTATGAGATAGGAGATACCAGAGCCAGGAAGGAGCATGCTGAGACCCTCAGACGGGTCGCTAGAAGTTTTATACGGACAAGTCTCGGTCAACGGACAGCTCGCAGTCTCGGAATCGGAAGACGGGGAAGGAGACAGGTACGCGAGTCAACCCCAGAAACCGGCCCGCGGAGCCTGTGTCGAGTTGTCGACTCGTCTCACGGCGATTGCCAAGCCATTGGATATGGGACCCTCTCTCTCAAACTGGTTGTTACGGTGAACCCCCCTGTAAATGCAACCAAGCCAGACCACACTTTCTATTGCATTTACAAGGGGGGTTGCAATTACAGGGGGTAGGGCACGGACTATTTCACTGCCAAGCGGTAATTCAAACCTATCATATTACAGAATAGTGGGGCAAACCTGTTTTCATACGTGTATAAACTCGTATTTCACACTTATTTTACTTGCAACTTTCTGCTTTTCGGTTGTATTTTGCATAGTTATATTTCGCCTTACTATATAATCTTAACCGTTAAATTAGTTGTAAATATAAGGGGGTTATACTTTATAGGGAGGTTATAGGATAGGGGGTTTACTATAGTATAATATAGGCATACCGAATTAGTAGTGATGTGCTTACTTTATTGTAGCTATATTAGGGGTTATGGAGTAGGGCAATTATATAGGATATATAGACTATTTAGTAGACTATTGTCACGATGTATATATAACCCTTGATTTCAAGTCGGCGTTCGACTTGAAATTCGACATCCTTTTGCGGAGGGTTCCATGGCCTAGTGGTAGGGTTCTAGACTAGTG